>JAWQRP010000865.1:0-22980 GCA_033557875.1 Quadriops clusia
AGTTTTATGTACATATTTATTTAGATTGTATTTATATATATAGAATCTGTTTTTTTTATGTTACAATTGTCGAGTGTATTAAGTTGTGGTTGCCAATAAAAGCAATTATTATTATTATTATTATTATATAGCACTTGCTCGGTGAGGGGCAGAGATGAAATATTCAGCACCTTTGGGCGAAACGAGAAGCTTTATTTATTGTCAAAAGGCAGTGCAGCCGTAAATATTGGAATATATGCGTCAGGAAAGAACCATCGCTAATAACGGGGTATTCGATATTCATATGCGCGTTGGTTTATCTATTCCTTCGCTTTGTTTACTTCACATTCCTGCTACTGCTTTTCACTTTTAACTTTTGAACACATTGTTTGCGTATGTTGCTTCTGATAAGAAAAAAGTGTGTTTGTACTTATTCACAGTCTCAAATCTCTGTTATTTATTTTCTTTTTGACAATGTTCTTAACAACCACTACATTACTAGATTTATAATTATTCATGCATGCGCATGATCTTAACACACATAACGTTGTTATCAAGTATATTCGCAATAATTACGATATGTCGTGTAAATTCCAAGTACGAGGTAACTGACCATTGTGGACTTACTGCCTGAGGTTAGTTTGATACCGAGTCCTATGGGTTCAGACTTCTAACATAATTATTCTGAGGGTTTGTCAATAAAGCCAAACACCACCTAAACGTCAGTCGCCTTTTTGACGTCCCCCCTAAAAACATGTCAAAATTCTGCAACGAAAATGCGGTCGAAGCTGAGCTCTTCGTGCTCAAACAGTTCTTCGACAAGGACCTGGCGTCCCACAAGATCAACCTCGGCATTACCGGCTTCATCTCCGATTTGGGGACGATGTGGAGTCTCAAAGTGGTCAAGAAGGTCGAGAAGCTCTTTTCGGATGACCCGACCTTCAATTTCAACTACCTTCCAGCTTTAGGCTTGCCCCTTTTCAGGAGGCTTACGATGGAACTGATTCTTGGGGAGGACTGTCCGGCCGTTGTCGAAGAGAGGGTTTTGAGTGCGCAGGTTTTGGGGAGATGGGGAGGGTTGAGGATTGCCGCGGAGTTTCTGAGGAAAGGTTTAAAGTACACCACCGTTTATTTGGCCGTCCAGTCGGAGTACTACCAGAAGTTGATCTTCGAAAGTGCTGGGTTCAAGACCATCAGGTACTACAAGTACTGGGACTTCCGCACGAGGAGCCTTTACTTTAAGGGTCTTCTGCGGGTGCTAGACAATGCCCCAGAAAACGCTGTTGTTGTCTTCAGCTCTTGCGGGCATTACCCCACGGGTTGCGACCCATCCCACGACCAATGGGCACAAATCGCCGATGTCATGGAGGAGAGGAATCTCTTCCCCATCTTCGACTGTTCCTTCGCGGGGATCTGCTCTGGGGAAATCGACGAAGACGCTTGGCCCGTTCGCTTCTTCATCGTCAGAGGCTTCGAACTAATTTGCACCCAGTCCTTTTCCTACAGTTTCTGCATGCACAACAACTCCACAGAAACCTTAACAATCGTGTCCAAGAAGAAAGAAAACATTCCCAAAGTAGAATCCCACATTGTGTACATCATCGCTACCATGTACAAATGCCCCCCTAGCCACGGCTCGAGGGTCGTCATGAAGATTCTGAACAACCCCGAATTGAGACAAGAGTGGATGGACAGCCTCCAATATATGGCCAACAGATTGATGATGGCTAGGCGCAGCTTGAGGTCGCAAATCGAACACTTTAACACCCCTGGCGATTGGTCCCACCTAACAGACCAAACTGGGATGTTCTCTTACAGCGGCTTGAACGAAAGACAAGTCCAACACATGATCCAAAAGCACCACATTTACATGCTCAGATCCGGGAGGCTGAGCATCTGCGGTATTACCCCACAAAACGTCAAATACATCGCTTACGCAATAAATGACACCATTAATCGGATTAAATGACAAATCGATCAAGTTAATAGACACCCATATTTTCAAAATTAACCTATAAGTTTATTTTTTTACCTGTAGATATTACTTCTAGTATATGTAGTTATTCCCAGAAGAATTATGTCAAAGTGTATACGTCTTAGACTATTCTTTAATAAAGTATGTAACATAGAAGGAAGTTTCCATCTTAATTTGCTCATAAATAAATTGATACAAAAATCTTAAATGAATCATCGCCGACCAACTACATGTTATCTCCCCTTATCACATCAATCCTACAAAAAACCTTGACCTGACCGTTACAGTTTATTTAACACAGTTAATCATCACTTTGGTCACCAGTTCACTTAAAACTTTACTAGGCGATTTAGGCAAAGTGAATCATCAAAAAGGATGAAACAAACTGTAGTTTTAGCACAGTTCTTGGCATTATGTGCTTGTGTACCTATTCCGCCACAACCCCACCGTACAACTACAATTAACATTGAATCGCCATCGAATTACAAGGAAACCGAAGACACCATTAAGGATTTAATCAAGATAACCTCACAAGTAGCTCCTAAATTCTCCCAGGAAGAAGCAACGGACGAAGAAATCGACCAAAACTTGAAGGCCTTAAGGGCAGACGCCTTAAATCGTTACAAAGAGATTCTATCTGGTTTAGAAAGTTCCCTCGACTTTACGTACATGAAAGAAATGTCAACTCTCGGAAATCAGGAATATCGGCATGGCAGCGCATTTCTGCTCGATAATTTTGTTAATAAGAAGGGTCACTATAAAAGGATAATAGAAATGGCTTTAATAGACATTAACCCGAATAGTTACAAAGAGGCCCAAAAAATTGCTAAAGAATACTCGGAACGGGCTTGGTACGACGTTTCCCAAATTGTTGGCGAGTTTTTTAAAGCTACCAATACAACACAGTATGAATTGGTCAAGGAAAAAGCGGTTGCTTTGAAAAGAGAACTTCTGAGAGGGAAAACGTATAAAATGATACAACAAGGAAAGTTAGAAGGAATGAAGGAAGAGTTGAAAGACTTGGTGTTCAGTGCTTCTATGAACGTTTTGAAACAAGTTTCGGTTGATGTTGAACATTTTAAGGAGTGTACGAAGAAGGTTGCTTTCTTTCGAGACGTTTTGGGGAAAGTGGATGGGATCAGAGAGAAGCTTAAATTGGATATGGGGAAGCAATTGGAACCAAATTGGATTGTATAATTGGAACCAAATTGGATTGTATAATTAGAACCAAATTGAATTGTATAATTAGAACCAAATTGGATTGTATAATTAGAACCAAATTGGATTGTATAATTGGAACCAAATTGGATTGTATAATTAGAACCAAATTGGATTGTATAATTAGAAACAAATTGAATTGTATAATTAGAACCAAATTGGATTGTATAATTAGAACCAAATTGGATTGTATAATTAGAACCAAATTGGATTGTATAATTAGAAACAAATTGAATTGTATAATTAGAACTAAATTGGATTGTATAATAAATGAGCTCATAATCATTAACTCCAATTACAAATTTGTAGCGAGAGACAGTATTGTCTGCAAGGCCGTGATTGAAATTATTTGACCTGAAACAGTAAAGCCTGCAGATCTCCTTTAACCTCTTCATCATTGACCTCACACGTGGGCAAAGATCTCGAGCCCACATAAAAAGGACATTAGTTTACCTCTCGTTAATTCATGCAGATGTCTTAAAACAGGTTAGTCAGTATTGCAAGAAGGAAGTCTATCCTGTGAGTTTTATTTTGACTATGTTGTCTTAAAGGCTTGCACACAGGTAAATATCTAAATGGGGAAATAGGAACCTAGTTCATAGCAGAGCAGTTTCCTGAGCCCCTTTGCCCACTCGGTGGAGGGTATAAGGTGCCGCCGGTCAGTGTACCCCGAAGTAGGGGTTTACCAGGATGGTTAAAGGGGTTACCTTCTATTGTGATTATCTGAATTTGTTTAATGAAGTTTGATAACTGTTAATTTGAATTTAAGAAGTCTTTCCTTCGTAACAAAGGATACCTTTCATTTTGATTGAAATTTCATTAGCTTTACTTTGTTGATTAATTTGCTTTGATTTATTTGTAATATCTGTGATCACTGTTATTGAAACTTAAGGAAAGGGTCAGAGATTTCGTCACGATCGTAATTCGTCATGTTTCGTGGGTCTGATCGTCTACCCGATAAAATGTTTTTTTAGAGAGGTATTTTTCAAATTGACCATACTTCTTTAGTGATACTCAATTTAATAACTCATAGTTGCCACATTACTTTAAAATTCATCCGAAATAGAGTAAAGACTAATGACTTGGCAGTAACGTTTGGTGACAAAAACACTTGACTAGTAATAATGAAAAGACAAGATTATATAGACAAAACTATAGTTCTTTAGAAGAGTTACATCGACGACGTATTTGGCTTGGCGAACTACACCTTCTCCCAAATTTCTTAAACTTACAAATGATATTCATGATAAGATCAGTTTCACCATGGAACAGGTAATGATTTTAGCCTTAAATTTTGAGTTTAACCTATGACAACATCACTTAGATGCAAACTCCATGCTTGCCACGTGGTGCTTGAAATATTTTTATCTTCACAAAGAGACCTTGACCTGAACGTTCCAATAACTAACTGTCTCGAAAAGAAACAAAATAAAAATAATGATAATTATGTTTATTTGGCACAGTTAACCATCAGTCTTACCATCAGTTCACTTACGACGATTAAGACGATTTAAGCCAAGTGAGTCAACAAAGAGAATGAAAGAAACTCTAGTGTTAGCGCAGTTCTTAGCTTTATGTGATTGTGTAGCAATTGAACAAGAACCTCAAAATGATTATCCACCCATTTACGTTCCACCTCCACCGAATTACCAAGAAACTGAAGACACCATTAAGGATTTAATCAAAACAACTTTGCAAGTAGCTCCTAAGTTCTCACAAGAAGAAGCAACTAATGAAGAAATTTACCAAAATTTGAAAATCTTAACGGCAGACGCTCTAAATCGTTACGAAGAGATTCTATCTGGTGTAGCCAGTTCCCTCGAGTTTACGAACAAGAAAGAAATGCCAACTCTCGGGAATCAGGAGTATCAGTATTCCTGCGGCGTTCTGGTCGATAATTTTGTTGATAAGAAGAATTATTATAAATAGTTAATAGAAATGAGTATAGCAGAAATTACCCCGAAAAAGTACAGGGAGATCCAAAAAACCGCTAAAGAATACTCAGAATGGGCTTGGTACAACGTCTCCCAAACTGTTGCCGAATTTATGAAAGCTTCCAATGAAACTGAGTATGAGTTAGTTAAGGAAAAAGTGGTGGATTTGAAAAGGGATATCTTGAGAGGGCAGACATTTAAAATGATGCAGAAATGAACGTTAGATGGAATGAAGGAAGTATGGAGAGACTTTGTGCTTCTTGTTTCTATGGATGTTTTGCAACGAGTTCCAGCTGCTGTTGACAATTTTAAGGGATGCGCGAAGAAGGTTGCTTACTTTCGAGGCATTTTGGGTAAAGTCGATGAGATCAGAGAGAAGCTTAAAGTGGACATGGGGAAGGAATTAGAACCTGTTAGATTTTTGTAAAAATTGTGAATTGCATAAAATTTGAACCAAATTGGATTGCATATCAAATGAAGTGCAAAAATAATCACATACTCTTTTAATTCCACCATTGGATTCCGCACCTGACCCACCAACTAACTCCTTTGACGAACAAGCAACCCCTAACTCCTTGGATTAACTCTGATTTCGCGAACCAACTCTCTCTTTGACTGCCTTGGAACTCTCTCTCTCTCTGACTGCCTTGAAACTCTCTCTCTGACTGCCTTGGAACTCTCTCTCTGACTGCCTTGGAACTCTCTCTCAATGACTATCCCTGACCCCCGACTCTTACGAACTGACTCTTTTCTCTCACCCTCTCTGAACTCACTTGATTGACTGTCCCTGACCCCCGACTCTCACGAACTCTGTTGGAACCATCCTCGAACTTCGGCAACTAACTGTATTTTTACCCAATCAGAATTCTTTCTCCCCCTTCGCGGGCTACCCCCTCCGAAGAGAAACCAATCACCTGCCAAACCCTTTTCTTCGCGACGAATCGGGCAACCTTAATTTTGTCCCTCATTCAATCAAACAAATCCGTTTTTGATAAGACCCTAATTTGCATTAATTGCGTAACCTATCTTCATATCGTCACATTACGTTATAATTAAAGAGATGTTATGATCAAGTTAACGTCATAACGCAATCGATATTTCAATAAAAATAAACATCGAAATAAATTGAAATCAACAATATCAAACACCAGCAATTAGCAACGCCACTTTGCATTAATTTGAATACATATGCATACATCTCGCGTTTCCCTCCGCAGCTTTACACTCTCTTTTTTAATAGCTAATTATTAGTGCCCCGTTATTTCAATGAAAATAATTGCGTAATTGCGATTTGTTGCAAAGTGCATAAGCGGAATACAAATTTTATCGCGGCAGTCGCAGGAAAAAGATTAATTTTGCATAATTTATAGCGCTCTAACGGCCGCGATTATTTATTAACGGGGTGTTTACCGGGCTGTAAATCAATGGCGCGAAAATTCGTTAAAAATTGGAAGAATGGGAGGCAAAAGGGTGACGCCTGATGCATGCGAGATAATGGGGATTATCTCCGATGTAGTTAGGTTAGAGGATAAGTCACGCGTTTTGTCGGGGAAAAAGGAGAAAAATGCTGGAGACAAAGGCTTTAAATGTCACAACGACGTTGATAGTACGCCCTGTAGAGAGGATTGGTGTGTTCGAAATTACCATACAGCACGCAAAGCTGCACAGTCTCACACACCTACATTGAGCAATATAATAGGCCATTTGTTTCGAGTTAACGCAAGAGACAAAAGTCAACTATTTAACCTTACGTGAGCAATTTTTTGCTCGGCTGGCTGGCTGGCTGCTTAGGTACAGTTTTGCCATCATTGCACGCACCGTTCTTACGTTAGCAGGTAGTAGATAGGCAGACAGTTTCTCTTTGGGATAGGTTCAAATAAATAATTTAACTTATTCGAAGCGTTGATTCAAATTAGAATATTTTACCCGTATCGAGCGTGAGATGCAAGATTTTCAAAGAAGAAAACACAATAAAATTTGGTATCGTCAACATGATTATCATGTTAGAGGATTAAGGAAATATTCAAATCCTAGTCACGGCACCACTGTGACACTTGTGGGGCACCCTCGCAAATGCAAGGGTAAGCGACTCTTATGAAAACATTCACTCTACTTTTGGCACCCGCGGAAGAAGACCTCCAATTCAACCCCTAACTCCTTGGATTAACTCTGATTTCGCAAACCAACTCTCTCTCCCGACTCCCTCACTGACCCAACTCTCTCCCTCTGAACTCTTGGAACACTCTCTCTCAATGACCGACTGTCCCCCGACCGCCGACTCTGACGAACTGACTCTTGGAACTCTTCTCAATGACTGACTGTCCCTGACTCCCGACTCTCACGAACTCTCTGTGATTAACTGTCTTGGAACTTCCCTCGAACTCCTCTCCCTGAGGGCCACCCCCTTTATATTTATTAGAAACATTAGTATCCACCGACGATAGTTGGTCGCCTGGCTGTTAATCTAATTTGAAGTTATGCCTACAACATTCTAACCTATAATAACACCGGCACACAGTGGTCTGCAAACCCGAATACGCGGTCAAAATTCTAAAACACATTTTCTCAAGTCACAAACAAATTATAACGTGCTTTAATGATTTGTATGGTATATAGATGTGTAATTAATATAAATTAATGCAAAAAAGTTATAAACAATATTTAATTTACAAATTAAAAAATAAAATAAAACAGACATGTGTTTTTCGATTGTAGGTGTATTTGACACTAACAAATGTATGTAAATATATATTAATGATCCTTCCATTATCGGCAGTAATAAATAATAAACAGTTATTCTGCCACTCTTCTTCAGATTATTGGTAAAATAACAAGTTTAAAAAAATACTGTTACCGAAATCATCCAAGCTAGAGTGATAGAATATCCGTAAACAATATTATAAATAATTATTTTATTATAAATGAACAGAAAAAATAAACACATGGAACTTACTATTCTAAATCTGATTCATCAGAACTACTTAACAGAGATACTTTGTACAAATTGAAATCCTCGACATCCGGAGGTTTCAACAATTTTATGTCTTCAGAATTTAAAGATTGTTTTTGCTTACGCGGTAGTTTACGTAAACTTGATATTAATGGATGGAGAGTAACAAAAATGACAGATGCAGCGCTCAAGAACAATTGAATTATAATAAGCATCTATGTGAATTGATGGCTTTTAATGGTAATTGCTTGTTCTAAAAGGACCAATCTATAGGTAGAAATCCTTAAAAGTCTCTAATTAGACAGTTAATTTTATTGAATTTTGGCTGCGTTTTTAGGCTCGCAAACCACAGTGCGGCACACACAAAAAAAAATGTCTGTACACCGGGCGCCATCTATCTACGGGCATGTTTTTCGACCCGCTGAATACGAATTTCAAGTCAGTTTAGGCCGTCCAGCCTTCAAATTCGAGTAAATTGCAAAAGACCCCAAAAAATAGCGAAAATTCGATGTTTTGGGAAGAAAAAAAAATTTTTGAGATCTAAGGCAAGCATAATTTTTATGTATTTTGATCTGTTAAATACTAATTTCGATCGTACTTCAATCATAAGCTTTTTTAATTAAAAAAAAATTGTAAAATATCCTTAAAAATTGCAAAAATGGTGAAAAATTGGGATTATCTTGGTACAAAAGATTTTCATGTAATTTAATCT
Organism: Quadriops clusia; assembly: GCA_033557875.1. NCBI lineage: Eukaryota > Metazoa > Arthropoda > Insecta > Coleoptera > Hydrophilidae > Quadriops > Quadriops clusia. The sequence goes on from JAWQRP010000865.1 coordinate 8,769, forward strand.
GCTTGATCTGATTCTGCAATAAATTTGGCCCATAGTCCCCTCAAACATTCATAAAACTGCAAAAAGCCGGAAGAAGGCCATAGAGGTTATAGAAATCAAGTACGTCTTTGATTTTCACCTTGAGTATTCACTTGATTGGGTTTTCCTTCTGATTATATTTTTATTCTCGCAGCTTATTATAATGAAGGAACATACATAGCACTGTATTATGGTCAGAGCTGCCAATATTCTCAACCAATTATGCTTTCTCTAATAGAACTTATGTATTTCAAATTTGTGTTTTGTTTGCTGTCTGTACAATTACAATATTTGCAGTTGTGTCAATGTTTTCCGGAGTGATAATGAAAGAGCTCTATGAAATAAATACCAATTTTTGTATTAAAATAACTGTAATGATGTATGTACTTATTTCAAATACACAGCAGATCTTGTATGACATATAGATGTTCAAACAAATTTCATATTTTTAACTAATTTGCATAAGTAAAATTATTACTTTTACTGTACCCAAGTTCAGTTTTAGTGTACTTTTTCATTTCAACTGTAATTGTTTCCTTAATGTCAAGTTAAGGGTAAATATAATATTTTTCAGTATGTATGGTCAGATAAGAAATATATACAAATGCATTAATAAAAGGAGTAATAAATAATAAGAAAAAGAAAGAGGTGTAAGACTGTCTCAAGTGGCACAATATCAACAGATTCACTGTGAAGATGATATACAAATGTGGCATATTTCTAATTTTATTGTTGCGAATGTAATAACGGGTTAAACTACTTTTAATGTAGGTGCCTCATGCTGTAGGTCCTCGATTTTCCTGTCTATTATTGTATTTCATCATTTTACACGAATCTTAAAAATTACATCAAACATTGATCTGTTTTTATTCTTGAAAACCATGTATCAATAAAAATATTATTCGGATATTTCACATTTAACAAAATAAATATCTAAAGCATAACTAATAATAAATTGTTTATAAATTGATGAAATCGTAATTTGTCGAAATAAGAAACAAAAACCATAACACAAAAATTCAGCAATACTGATATCATTCATTTGTATTTCTATACAGCTTTAACTTTAAAGTATTTGCATCATCACAAATATAATATTTTGATCATAACTACACATACGCTAAAAACTGAAAAAAGGAAATTGCAAAATTTTACAAAAAGCCAACAACCATCCTCATACTTTATTCATTTTAATTGCAGGAAGAATTCCTAGATGTTATATACTGGGCCAGGCAGGCGTTAGGAATCTTAATAGGAATAGCCTGGGGCTTGATTCCACTCAAAGGCTTCCTTGGTCTCCTGCTATTTGCTCTTTTAAACGCAGGCATAATTTACATTTACTGCAGCAGCTTTCAAAACGTCGATGAAGAAGAATATGGAGGTGCGTGGGAACTTACCAAAGAGGGATTTATGACTTCGTTTGCCGGCTTTTTGGTGACGTGGATCATTATATATTCGGGTCTATACTACGAGTGATAGTCTTCTAAACACAGGAACAAGTAATAATGTTAGTAAAACATTTTAGTTGTTAAGCATTATTGTTGTACATCAAATATTCCATTTTTTTTTATCCACTCGCACGCTATGTATATTACACTACATACATCGCTACCGTATTTAACAAAATACAAGAAAATATTTATTATTATTACTTACTAATCCTTTCTACTTAATAAGTTCCCTTTCCTACAAATCCTAAGCAAGTATGTACTTCCATATAATCTTAGTGCAAGCTACTCCTAAAGTGTTAAAACGACTACTTGTTATCAAAAATTATAAATGAAACCAAAATAAATAAGTGATAATTTTATTTAATATAAAAAAGATCATACATAAAATGGAAGCAGTTTTGTACGCTACACGTATAAAAATTACATCTACAATACACATTCAAAATACAAAAAATCAATAATTAAAAAACAGTAACAAAGTAAAAATAAAACGTAATTCACTAAGTTAATACCATCAAAGGCATCTTTCATTCGAAAAAGGGCCTTTGATATCACATAATTTTAAGAAGCGTTAGAGACTATAGGGCTTTCTATATGTACAAATGCAAACAATAATTTCAAAGGTATTAAGAGAACCGGTAAATTTAGTTCTTTTCCGTTGTTATTTTTATGTAAAAATGGTGTTAATGGCAAGACTGATTCTAAAATTTCCACACGACTTTAATACCCTTGAATATAAATGTAATGCAACCAAATAAATCGCTAATGTATAAAAATAATCATTTGGAAGAAATCTATGTGCGTGTTAATTTTTCCTTCTTTCCTCGTTATTTACAATATATTTTCAGTCTAAAAATTCGGGTCAGGCATACTTTAACTTCATACAAATTTAGGTATTTTATTTCTGTATTATAATATTTATTACGGTGACATCTACGTTTAGATATTTGTTTTTATAACAACAACTCTGAATAATTATGTTTGTCAATTGTTCTAAAAATTACAATAATAAGCTATCAAGTCAAACTTCATTTATGAATTAATTTTTAAATTTTTTTCCGAAATGGAATGATTTACATAAGTTAAATGAATTAATAGAAAGCATATTTATAATAGTAAAAAAACAACAGACAGCACAAGTTTGCAGAAAAAGAAGTAATTCAAGTTAGGATGAGAGAACAGTAAGCTGCGGCTTAAAACCAATAATTATGGCACTTTTATTTTTTCATGTGACGATTAAAATAAAGTGAATGAGAAGAAGACAACCATGTTTAGGTTTAAGCGATATGAAAAAGCAATTTAAAGTTGATTCAAGTATATTTGCACCATTATATAATATCATATACTGGCCAATAAATACAACAATAACATTTTAATTATAAAAAAATTGCATTTAAAAACTTACGCTACGTATTTCGATTGCACTAGAAAACAAAATCAAATGGCAACACTGACCAATATAATTGCAATATCAGGTTTCTTGTCATTATCTTGGGCAATTAAGTGCAGAACGTATATGACTATGTCCACATAAGAATACATAATATAATAGTATAAAAATAAAATAGTTTATAGTTAGGTAAAGGTAAAGTGTTTTACGTTTAAGAAAAATGACAAGAAACCTTAAGATACAAAAGTTGCGTTTAACATTATTTCATCATCTGTACATTTACCTATTCGCTATTATACGTGAAAGTTGAAAACGAAGTGGAGGCTTAACGCATCGCCTTATAAATTCTTATTGTTCAATAGTAATTTGCTCTAAAGGAGAATGAGTATCAATGTTTATTTTTCTTGTCGATAAATCTTTTAATAAATCTGTTAATACTAACAAAGTGACTCGAAAGATAATACACGTTTACTTCACCACTATAAAAACAGTCCATAATTGTTAAATACGTCTGAATAATATTATAAAAGATTTCACAAAAATATACAGTTAATGTTTAAAAATATATAGTTAAGATTTTAAAATGTATAGTTAAAGTTTAAAAAATATTAGTTCGATAAAAATAGATGCCTACATAGAGTACTATTGATTCATAAGCTGAAGAACAAAGAGCGTAAATGTTTGATCCTATGAGCTAAATGACTGCTTTTCAATGTTAAATGATTATTACTTATTAGAATTAGAAGAGGCTATGGAAGTAACGGTTAATGGTTTGTGTGAGTAATTTAAATGTTAACATCTACTTATGTGTGCATCTTCTGTTTCCTTGCAATTGTAATTGCTGTCCCTTCGTCTTCTATCACTCGTCGAGGTTAGTAGACGGATCGACCTGTCAACCGTTATCGCCTAAAAAAACATGTTAATTTATTAGAATAATATGAGGTTTGTCGTCTTAAATTTTTTTTTAATTTCGAATTAGGAACTGTTGTTAATGTATATTTTATGTTTGTGAATGTTAACACATTTTTATTAATATCAATGTTATCACAAAAATGAGTTGTAACGAAATTAAATGAAAGTAATAATAAGCAAATGAATGATAAATAAAATCAAACAGGCAGATGAAATGAATGATTGTACATATACCTTGCTGCGTGACAAAAACTTGAAGTCGCCACGTTCTGGAAAATAGCTCTGCAATAACCCTTTTGGAAACAAAACAAATCGAGAATAAGCAAATGAAAACATATAAAGCACATAAAAGCAAATCATATAAATATATAAGTATATAAGCAAAATAATAATAATGCCAAAAAATATAATAAATATGCATCTCAATGTATGCATGTATGCATAAACTGTAATTAACTTGATAATTATCGTATCATTAAAAAAAACTTAAAGAAAACTATATGTAACAAAATAGTACTTATTGGTGCAAAATTTGACGATAAAGTATCGTTTCGACCATAGATATTGAAACGTCTAAAAACAAAAGGCTTTCTTTCTAAAAGACTTCAACTTCCAATTTTTACCTGATTTTTTGGCTTTATTGTCTTTAGCAATGCGCCTGTCAATTGATGATGATTCTGAGCTGTCGAGGCAATCTCCAGAATCTGGAGTGTTGCCAGTCGAGGTGATCGGTGAAGAACCGTCGCTTAGCAACAGCTCAGCTGATTTACCTTCTGAGTTTACCATAGACCATGGCCTAGGCTTTGGGGCAACTGCGGGGGCTGTCTTCAGTTTTAACTGCTTTACGGAGTCGGAATCATCTGGAAAGACATACGATCTTGTCAGATTTTTTATTGCTAGTGTGCTTTAATAACAAACTTAAAAAATCATAATCAAGAAATCGCAGCAGCTTTAAAGATAGGAGAAAATATTTAGTAATTCAATGTATTTTGATCAGAGTACCTCGGACTGCTGACAATTATTTGTGTTATAAAATGTTTCGGTTAAAAAGTTCAGAAAACAGGCAGAACATTTGTTTGATTAATAAGACAAGAATCTCATTAAATAACCTTTATTACAATGTCGATATTTCGCTTAATTTGTGAGCATAATCACGATAGGCAAAGTCGCTTTCCTGTCATAACTATGTTCACAAAGTGAGCGAAGTATCGAGATTGTAATAAAGGCTATTTAATAAGATTCTTGTCCTATTAATCAAACATACTATATAGTCTGCCTATTTTTTGTGGACTTTATAACCTAAACATTGTATAACAAAGTAACAATGTGTTGGAAGTGAAATCACTTCTAAAATAACCCGAACTTTAAAAGTTGATAGAAATTCTTTAACAATAATTACTTACCCCCATCTTTAGATCCATCAGGTGATACACCTTTGCTCAATGTGCTGCTAGGGGAAGAGGAATGATCGAACGGAATGTTAGTTTCCGCACCAATGCTTCCGCTACTACTTTCCCGGGAGACTAAGCTCTCCCCAGTTAATCTTCGCGTGAGCGGAGAGGAAGACGCTTCAGAATTACCCTTGCGGAGGGAGGCAGGAGAATATTTCTGCAAATTATCACTAGAACGTGATCTCGGCGTCGGTGTCGAAAGGCCTTTCAACAAAGGCGAACTTCTAGTTAGTTTTGGTGTTTTGCGGTCATCATTTAAAACAGGCGAGGCAAAGTCATGATTGGGGCTTCCATCCGCTTGGAACGAATGGCAATCATCGGAAGTAGGTGTAACGGATCCTGGCCTGAAGAATGTATCCAAACCTTCGCCCAAGTCCTGGTTGACACTGTCGGGAACATCAGTGACCGGTCTAATCAACGATCTCGTCGGTGCACGTGTTTTAGCTCTTCGTGGCCGTCCTTTAACTAAATGCTGCAATTGCGGAAGTTCTGTTACCGAGTCTTCTTCTTCGGAATTTCGGGTGTTGGATGTAAGGCCGGGTATATCATCCGCAGACAAACCTTCGACACTGTCAACCACAGACTTGGGGCGAAGCTTGCGGCCATGGAGGCTTTTCCGTTTTATGGATAGATGGGGTGTTGCCTATAAACAGTTTTAACGAAGGCTTAAGTTTTGGATATATTCAATGAGGAGATATAAATCTATCACCACAATGTGCAAAGTTTCTACTTAAAAAACACAAAATAAATTGTAAAAAAAACATTGCTAAAAAAATTCACGTTATTAATTTGCTTAGTTACTTACTAGATTGAGGTATTCCAGTTTCTGGATGTACGATTGCAAAAATTAGTAGAATTATTAATTTTGTTGGCGTAATTGGTAGAATTATGAGTTATTGTTGACAAACGGTTTTATTTTCAAGTATATACACAGAAAAGAAATATATTGTACAAGTTAGCATAAAAACATAACTTTTGCTTAGATTATTTATTATACTCACCAATGGTGAATGATCCGACTGATGACTTGTACTGTCCGTGATTGAAATATCGCTAGCTCCATGTCTAGAACTATCAGAACTGCTCAGCCTAGATCTCCTAGGAGGGGAATCTATTTGAATTCCACTAACGTCCCCCATTAATACCTTGTAACATCGTATAAGAGCACCATAAACTTCATCCGTCACTTGCTCAGAAATGTGGGCGGCTATCATTAAATTCATTTCCCTTAAAAAACAGATAAAGCACAAATTGAATATGTAATAATAGTAACTATAATAATAATAAGGAAAACAATAATAAGTATTTACATTAAAAGATAAAGAGATAATGAGGTTAATAATATAAGAAATATTTACCCTAGCTTATTCATAATGTCAGTTCCAGCTTGATGCTTGACGCAGTTGGTGACGAACTCAACAGGAATCTGCTTTTTATTCCGCACGTCCTTTTTTATCTCGGACAAGTTATGATTGTCATGCAATACGTAAGGGCAAAGTTCTTTGGAGTGCTTCAACATCTTCTCTGCCGTAGCCTGCAATAAATAATTCATTAATTTATAGATTTGCTTCTGGATTATTACACATGTCAAACTTGACAGTTCGGGGATTTTTAGTTTACTTACTTGCTAAAGTTGGCACACAAGATTAATTAATTTAAAAATAAGATAAATTCTTAAAAATCTTCAAATAGTTTTATCACATTATTTTAAACTTACCTGAATGTAATCCCCGATAGTAATATGAATATCCCCGGCTGCTTGCATTAGCTTCACTTTAACGGGATGCACCTCATCTTTCTGCTGTGCAACCTCTTGCAGCTTTGTCAGCAGTTGCTTGCAATTCTCCGCGTCTTGAATAACGCCAGTTGCGTGATTTATGTCGTTATTTGAAGCATTCGAATTGGATTCTTTCACTAAAGATTTTATAATATCTTGGGTTTGTAACACCAAACGGTCGATGGAATGCTGCTTGGAGCTTAGCAAAAATCCCGGTTGCAACGAGTAAGTTTTACTGTAGTTTTGCTTTTGGGGAGAAACGTTTCGATTCAGCAACTCTTGTATTTTCCTCATAACTACATCTGCTTTGTCTGCATTCGCCTTCATGCAAGGGGCGATGTCGTGAAGCGGAAACGGCATATATTGCACAGTATGGTTGCTTTCTAAAGCATAAGCTATGTCGTTGTAGCCTTGCAGCGAAATACTGTTCCTATCGTAAATAATGCTCTTTAGCTTGCTGTTGATTTGTAAAGCTTTCGCCAGCAACCTGGCGCCGGAATCACCGATGACATTGCCGCTAATGTCTATGGTTTCTAAGCACTTGTTATCGCCCAAAGCGTTCAGGAAGTTGTGAAGATCGCCTTTTAACCTGCAATCGGGGATGTGCAGAGACTGTAAGAGGCAATCCTCGTCTTGAATTATTTGGACGACGGAATCCATGACGGTGGAGACGTGCTTTGCTTTCATGTTGGCCATGTTCCTTCCCATGCTTAGGTGCTTTAGTGACTTATTTTTACTTATTGCTATCACAACGGAGGCAAGGTCCACATCCATATCTAAATTAAAAAATATTTTACGTCAGTATAAAAATTTAGTTAAGAAAAAAGGGCCAACAATTAAGACAATTCTGTTTCATATTGCCTCTTATATTAATCATCAAAAATGAGTTTTAATATTTTTGAAAAAATTTAAAATGTAAGTTTTCACTTTTTTTTTAAATTATTGATTGTTGATTAAATAATTAAATTTTGTAAAGGAATTAAAATTGTACTTACTATTATCTGAAATATCAAGACTAGAAATACACCGTACTCCATGAACACATGATTCCAGTACATGGGCCCCTTGACTACCAAGGGAGTTATTACTTAAATCTAACGTAATTTCTTTCGTAAACTCGTTACAAGCTAATCCTAGGAGTAAATTTCTGAAACAACACATTATAATAGATTGACATTATATAAGATGTTGTTTACTAATTGTAAAAAGTTTGAAGAAACTTACTTAAGCGCTTCCTGTGGAAGTTTACAATATGCCATGTTGAGGTACTTCAGGTTTAGAGTAGTGCTAAAGAACTGCTTAAACGGTAATGGCGCTTCTTTACTCTTTTTACTGCTGAACGGGTTCTTGGACACGTTTAACTGAACTAGATTTGTAGTACAACCTTTGACGAGAGCACCGAATAACTACAAAATAAAAAAAAATTAATATTTACAAATTAAAGTGAATATTTAAAAATGGAAAAGATTACATATGAAAATAAAACTGCATACTTACATTTTCTAAAATAATATCTGTAGAGGACAAGTCTAAATAACTTATTGCATTCGGATGGGACAAAAAAGCGTGTAAATTCTGTAAGAGACAAATTGTTATAAATATTGGTTGTGTACACAAAATAAACATTCGTAAAGAAAAAATACCGGTTGAAATTAAGGAATTAGTAAAGAAATACAAAATAGAGAATAACAGTATAAATTAACAAACAAATTAAAATAAATAAAATCATTAAAATAAAAAAAACATTAAAATAAAAAAATCATTAAAATAAAAAAATCATTAAAATAAAAAAATCATTAAAATAAAAAAAATAAATTAAAATAAATACAAGTAAATTAATTAAAATTAAATAGATAATTAGACATTACTTACAGTTGTATCATCCTTTAAATTATTCCCACTCAAATTCAAATACGTCAAGGTAGTGTAAGAACTAGCCTTGCTGATTAAAGCTTGACACAACTGATTCACACCTTTCGAAGTTAATCCGCAGTGCGACAAGTTCAACTGGTTGGGACCTTTGTTCAAATGAGAAATGCAGACCGCCAAGTAATTGGCCCCTTTGTCCTCGATCATGTTGTTGGACAAGTCGATTGTGTGGAGTGGTATTATAGCGTTAGTCTTAATCACGCTAGTCAGTTTGTTTACAAAGTCGGCCTTAAGTCCGAGGTTGTCCAAGTACAGTTCTTCCAAGCTCAGGGACTTGCGTAAAACGTGCAAAATCTTCTCCATGGTGTCGTGGGAAAGCCGGGCGATGTTGGCACGCAACTTCGTGAACCAAGTGTTAAATTCTAAAGCACTAATTATTGGCACAAGGTCCTTTTGATCCAGGTGATCGAAGTCTTTAAGGCAAAGCTCTCGGGTGTTAAGAGATACGTATATGTTGTCGACGTCCCAAGCCACCTCGTCTCGATACGGCATATTGTGGAAGTCGCACATGCAAGCATATTGCGTAGAGAATCCCCCGCAAGGGCCTACTTCCCTTATGCTGCTCCCGACGGCTTCCATGTCCCTCAGCTGCTGAAGCCGGCTGCTCGGAATGAACTCTATTTTCCGAATAATGTACTGCAACGGGACAGTGGGAAATATGTTCCTAATGGCAGTGGCGAGGGCGGACACCATGCTGTCGACTTCCTGGCTGCACGTCGAATCATCGCCGGTGAGGAACGAGTAATTCTTGTCGTTGAAAGTGATGCTTAGCTGGTTGCCCCTTTTGCTTTCCAACGCTTGGATTTCCAGGTAGTGGAAGTGGCAGTCGATGCGTGTGGGTACTTTAGCGGTGAGAAGGAGTATTCGACATGGTGAGAAAACCTGAGAGAGACACACAGCCGTTTAAGTTTTATAAATTGAGTTGCATGTTATCATTATGCTATTATTTGCAGTAAGCTGTAAAATTCACACTAGCGTTTACCTTAATGAGGAAAATTATTCATTCATGCAAAATGTTTTCTATAATGATTATGAAATGTTATTTGAGTTAAAGCAATGTTGTTTTAAAGTATACCTAAGTGTTTGTTCACATATTTGGTTTATTATAAATGGGGTAAACTTTCCTTATTTGTACAATTGATTGGTTATTTCTTTTGATGGCAATTCTGTTTAATATTTAAATATTACTCATTATGCGTACATATATATCACTGTGAGGCAATTGATAAAAGAAGTATCCCATATATTGAACCAGTATATGTATAAATGTGCAGAGTTTCCCAACGAGTAGGCTACAGTTAAATTAAATAAAAGCAAGAAAGCGTTACAGAGTAAGAGCCCAGGGTCGCCAGACATAACTTATTTTCTGACAGGCAAAACATGGGATATTGGGTAGCTTTTATGTGTACTTTGAACGCCTGCATACCTGCTAAGTTGGGTAGACGTCCGATTTACAGGTATCAGGCGAGAAAGGTAAGCAAAAATAGGACTAACTTAACTTAAATTCTGATGACTGATTTTTACATATACTTTATAAAACATTAGAAAGTAATATCCGCACTGCCAGACACTTTCTGTCGGCCATAACTTCTGCCAGACTCTTTAAAGCTCATAAAAAAATAATTGAACTTCACTTATATTCCGACGTTTGATTTTTATATATGTTACTTAAAGGACTATTAGAAGCTGTATTTGTTGAGCCAGACAAATCGTAAGGGCCAAACATCCTCCCAGACATAAAAAATATTCAGCTGTGAGCATGAGCGCGAGGGTACTATGCTTGCATTTTGGAGCAAGTGAGACATCTATGTGAACTGATGTCTCTCTCTTAACTTCACAGCTTGCGTTAGTCTATAACGTATATGAAAGTCCTTAATAATAACTCGATAATATTAAATTATGTAAAATATATACAAATATTCTGCAAATATAATTTTATACAGTATACAGCCAGACCGTCACGGGGCGGTGGGTCTCCATAAGATCTTTCCTAAATATACACAGTAAATTAATTTTAAATAAATAATTGAAAATTATAATATTAATCATAAGTTTTGTCCTATTGGAATGAAAATAGAAAACTATTGAACCAACATTGGTAAGTATTAAGATTATATTTGCAGAATATTTGTATATAGTTTACATAATTTAATATTATCGAGTTATTATTAAGGACTTTCATATACATTATAGACTAATGCGGGCTGTGAATTTAAGAGAGAGAAATCAGTTCACATAGATGTCTCACTTGCTCCAAAACGCAAGCATAGTACCCTCGCGCTCATGCCCACGGTTGAATATTTTTTATGTCTGGGGGGATGTTTGGCCCTTACGATTTGTGTGGCTCAACAAATATAGCTTCAAAATAGTCCTCTAAGTAACATATATAAAAATAAAACTTCAGAATATAAGTGAAGTTCAATTATTTTTTAAGAGTTTTAAGGCGTCTGGCAGAAATTATGGCCGACGGAAAGTGTCTGGCAGTGCAGATATTATTTTCTAATAATGTTTTATAAAGTATATGTAAAAATCCGCCATCAGAATATAAGTTAAGTGAGTCCTATTTTTACTTACCTGATACCTGTAAATCGGCCATCTACCCAACTTAGCAGGTATGCAGGCGTTTAAAGTACACATAAAAGCTACCCAGTATCCCATGTTTTGCCTATCAAAAAATAAGTTATGTCTGGCAGCCCTGGGTTCTTGGACAATTAAATCATAGTGGCCACACTATAACGCAGAAGTTTGCCAATAAGGTAGTTGAGTGATTTTTTTTTATTTTTTTAATGGAAAGTTAACTATGAGAGAAGATGTGTGCCACTAAAAACAATTAAATACTGTTACTCTAAATTTGTTAAAATAATTATTAGAAAAATATAAAATAATTCAAGATCTGAATAAGTGAAATTAGGGCGCATGCGCGAATTATGTAGTGAACAACAGTGCAAAAATAAAAAGATGCTTGTGGAGTGTGTTTTTGGTATGTCCTGTTAGTGAGATTTTCGGCGCGCAGTTGGTAGCGTCTATAGTTCAGATCAAATGGAACACGCGAGCTTAGGATGAACGCGTTGTCCTATCTTATGTATTTATCACACCCATTCTAAGCACTATACACCATTTTATGTTTAAAAGTTGCACGTGCGCTGTAGATTTCATTTTACTTTTCTTAAATTTCACGCTAAAATTTTATTTTGCAATAAATGCTTTATTAACGTTTAATTTCATGTGTTTTTTGTTCTGTTCGGTTATAAATGAAGTATACTTTCATGCAGTATGTTTTAATTGTGAAACTTTTAACACACTCAACTATCCTATTATTTTATGCATAAATAAAGTTGTGAATCTAGATATTTGTAGGTAAGATGAATGTGTGTACATGGTGACTATGTCATATAGAGACAGTAATGCATATTGTTTCTGGAAAATTAATTTCTATTAAATAAGACAAATAGTTTTTATTAAAAAACATATATTAACAAAATATACATATATATTACATAATTAATTTAATTCTAAAAACACTATTTACATTTCAATTGTCTACATTCAATTTACAAATGTCTTCATATTGTACATTTTTCACTTTTCGACCCTTCAGCAGCCCTGAAGCTATTTCAATGTCCACACAGAAATTCTTCTCGTCTAAAGACAGTAAAACTGCGGTTTCACCCCGATAGGCTCCGTTCACAATTTTCACTAGTCGGCCTACGGCAGGAATTACGGTCTCGAGATGCTGCTGATCCAGCTTTGCCTTTTTACCATTTTCAAACACCTTCACGATACCCGTGTATTTATCCTTAACTTCTACTATAACTCCTTTCTCCTTGTAAAACGACTCTCCTAGTGCTTTCGAGACGATCTTAACAATAATATTCTCCGTCAGCCAATAATCCTTTCGGTTCGACTTCTCTTTGTGCTTTTCTTCCCTTTCCATTATTTCATCTAGCGCGGATTTTTTTCGACCACTATCTTTGGACACTTTTTTGTTAAAAATGCTGCTTCCACTAACACTACTGCTACCACTAATACTGCTGGTATCGTCTTCAGCTTTACGTTTTAATAATTTATCTAAAGGTACCAAATCTATAGGTTTCTTAAACTTAATCTCTTCTAATTTCAAATCTAATTGTAACTTTTCTTCCTCGTTTTCTCGGACAAGTTCCGTAAACACAGGTTCTTTCGCTGGTCCTGCTTGTTCTTGATGTAGTTTCACTTGTCGTTCAATAAATTCTCTTGTAAGTTCTTCGTCGGTTCGGTCCATTTTGATTTTCTTGTTCCTCCGTTCTTGCTTCTCGATAGTGTCCGGATCTCGATCGATGTAGGTTATGAACCAACCCTTTTCCGTTTCGTCGACGATGCATTTTCCTGCTTTCCCCAGCCATTTAACGAACCCTGTCAACGTGACCCATCTTGTGGCGTTCATGTGCAGGTGGTTCTTGTCGGAAATGTATTCCTGGTAGACGCGATTCGCTGCAACTCTTTTTGTTCCAAATTGTCTGCGGAGGATGTCGAGGTAGCCTTTGGCGAAGTCAAAGGAGAACTCGTCCATGTACTTCCTCGCGTTGTCTGCAAACAGCAAGAGTTGTCGCTGATGGGACTCCGACATGGTGTGGCATTTGAAGCCGTTCTCGTCTCGGCACTGCTTCTGACACATTTGGCAGTACCATCGGAGCTTCTGGAGGCCTTTCGCCTTCATCTTGTTGGCGATGTACTTGGGGGTTCCTGCCTCTGCCTTCGGCATTTTGGATGAATGTACTTAGGTTATATATAGTTAGGTTTTATTGACAGTTATCGCTTTTAGGTTATTTTTTAGAAGAAATATCAAGAGAAGCGTCTTCTTCTTCTTCTTTCTTCTGTATTGGCCCACCACTGTTCTGTATTATTCAGCCAAGAGATTGTGAATAGGGAAGCGTCACTTTTCTGTTTCGCTAGACACAACACTTTATGATAGGTGTCGCCATTTTGACGGAAACACGCATGCGCATTGGCGATTGGACTATTTGGATCAACGACTAAAGGTGTATTTCTACGCTAAAATATTTATTCGATTTCAATCAGATTTGTAAAGGCTGATATATACTATGATAGTACAATTTTTTAATGCGAGTTTATTGCAACTCTCACGAGAATTATCATCATCATCATCTACACGTGATAACTCTTGTGACATTTACTATTCTCGCAATATACAGGGTGTCCCAACCTCGGCAGATCGGTGGATTGTGGCTTTATTACTGAAGATAGACCAAATGTGTAAATACAAAAGTTATATTGCATTAAAAAA
>JAWQRP010000866.1:0-22977 GCA_033557875.1 Quadriops clusia
AAAGGTTTTGTGAGTTCATTGTGATCCATTGTTCAGTGTCTTTGGGAATATCTTCAACACCATTCTTCTGGGAGTTTGGATTCGTTGGCTGCCGTCGCCAGGCAATTGCGATCAATTGTTCAGTGCCTTTGGGAATATCTTCAACACCATTCTTCTGGGACCGTTGGATTCGTTGACTGCCGTCGCCAGGAGTGGCACAATACAGGCTAAGAATATTTGTTTTCTTCTTACATTAGTTTTATTCAATTCCGTAGTTGGCGAATAGATGTCGCTAGTTTGGTCTTCATTACTGCCTCAATATTTAGTTCCCTCGTTGTCTTCACGAGAGTTGCGATAGTTTGTTTGGGTTGGTTCGATGAACGCCCGAGGTGACAATAGGGGGGAGGACACCCCTGATGAGGTTTGATATGTCTAGTGATACGTCTTTGTAATCCTGATCCATGATGAAAGCCATGAAAACGCTGGTAATAAATGAAAGTGACAATTAAATAAGGACTAATAAATTACTTGAATTTGATAGGTACCTGGAGACGTTAGTATTCATTGTTGCGTTCAGGACTAACTTGTGGTTGACATCTAGCTTTGCAGTTCCATTGAAAATTTTAGGGTACATGATTGTTTAAAGTTTTTTAAGATATTGACAAAGATATTAATAAGTCGATTGTCCCCTCATATGAATTTACACGGCATACCGCAATTATTACGAATACTCCACTGGGTACCCACAAAGCTTAGATACAAATATATCAACAACGAAGATGATAGGTAGAAATCAAGCCGCAAGAGCAACCAGCCTTCAATCGCAGAACGGGCCTCTTATTCACGATTCAATAACCCTTATAAATACGTCCAGTGTATAATGCTAGGGAGGGTAGATAAAGTATCTGGCGGGAGTGAGTGGCTTTGATGTACGATATTTCCAATAACTTGTAAATATGATAGGAATTTTTCATTTTAAGAGCTTCACTCCATTATTATGGGGCCAATTTCGGACGCTATAACATCCTCTCCGGGTAAATGGTCTCTAATGGCTTCCTCCGGACAGGATTATGTGATGATATTAGGGAATCGCGTGTGCTGTGCATATTTGATGTGGCCGTTTCGAACGAGGAAGTGTCCAGGACGACGTGCTCGAACGTGTCTTTGCAATGAACTGACAGGATTTCGACGGTTCACTATTGATATTTTCTAAAATCTTAATAATTTCTAAAGCCTTTAATATTTTCTAAAACCTTTAATATTTTCTAAAACCTTTAATATTTTCTAAAACCTTTAATATTTTTTAAAACCTCTAATATTTTCCAAAACTACCCCTATAAAATAGTTCATATAAAATACAAGTAAAAGACATATAAAGAGGAAACGTGTGAAGATAAAGTTAAATAAACAAAAAAAAGTAAGCTAGAGGTGCAGCAAAGGTGTATTTATGGATAGGTCCGAATTCCTTGAGCAGCGCGTTATCCCCCAAGCGGCAAAGGCGAGGAACAATGAGGATTTATGTTTTCATAAGTCCGGCCGGAAATTGCCCGGAATGCTTCCACGCATCGCAAATCTGTTAAACATTACGGCCAACCAATAAAACTGAACGTTGATATGAGTCATTCGGTCGCATTCCGACACGAGGGGGCGCCAAGGGCCAGTCTAGTGGTGGGGTGTGTGTTACGGACTGGTGGGGAGTGAGTAAGAGACGGGTGGGGACTGTAGAGAGGATGGGGATGTGTGTAGGGAAGGTGGCTGATGTATAAGGAGGTTGAGGGGTGGGTAAGGAGGTTGAGAGATGGGTAAGGAGGTTGAGAGATGGGTAAGGAGGTTGAGGGATGGGTAAGGAGGTTGAGGGATGGGTAAGGAGATTGAGGGATGGGTAAGGAGGTTGAGGGATAGGTAAGGAGGGTGAGGGATGGGAAAGGTAGGTGGGTGATTGTGTACGGAGGGTGGGGGGTCGTGTAAGGTGGATGCAGGGCGTGTAAGGGCCCCGTTTACGGCCCAACTTGAGAACAGCTCCCTCGCTCTATTACCCGAACGCAATAAATACAACCCATTGTCGCCGCATCGAGTTATTAGATGTTTGTGTTTACCAGCGAAATTCCGACCGCCTAATGCGCCATCTAGCGCCGAAACATCGCTAGTAATGTACTCCATTAGTGCCGCGTTTCCACCTCAAGCTACATTAATAATTTGACACTGATTGCTGTGATGGTTTCTTTGCTGCAGCTTGTAGGGAACAACTTGGAATGGGGGCAATTTGGGTTGCCTAACCTTTGCATTATGAATCGGGGTATTTGCTCGTTAGTAACTTGATGGAGTTGGGAGTTCTTAGGCCTATTTACTTTCTTAGAAAATAGTTCGACATTACAAGTAAATAATGTTGAAATTGTCTCCCCAGCACTTACGAGAATATCCCCACGTTTGTACAGTCGCGGAGTTCATAAATGATACACCACGTAAACACGGTTGCCTATACGCAACAACTCAACGCCGGCTATAACAACTATAGAGTTGATAGCTTGATAGCAAGCAACAGATTACCCGACAACTCTCAGAGTTATTTAGTAGTTCGAAAACTAAATTTTCCATCCATCAAGCAAGGAATGCCGACGAAGCATCGAGTCTAACCAAACATCCGTGCATATTCGCCTATGCATCAACTGGTAATTCGCAGGTATGTTTTGGTGATTCAGTTCCACTCTGCCGAACAACTGGAAGCATTCTATCCGGTCAGCGATTTTGCTTTGCCAGCAAACCACCACAGACAGCTTGATGCAGATTCAACCCCAAAGTGCACCGAGCATTATTTAAAGCGGCCAACCGAGATCCCAATAATCAATAACAGACTAGTCAGGAATTTAGATTTGCTAGTCCTCCTGCGGGAACGTCGGCCACGGCAAAGTATTTCTTAAGAATTTTATAATGCCCACATAAAAGTTTTATACGATGGGGATTCGGCTTTCCGCGACTCGCAGTTAAAACTGTAGCAACATCTGCCGCCTATAAATCCAACGGCTTGATATTCTTTTGTATTGCGGAACAGACTTCATCCTTTTGTGCGCCGGATTAAAATTATTGGCTTATCTCCTATTTGCGAATACAAGTCTCCTCTTTGTGAGCATGAGTCTCCTCTTTGCGAACATGAGTCTCCTCTTTGCAAACACAAGTCTCCTCTTTGCGAACACTAGTTTCCTCTTTGCGAATACTAGAAGCAAAGTCAGGGCATCCTCACCCAGTTATTGGATTAGCCCTAGTTTCCAGTTTCATTAAAGAAACTATTAAATTGCCGACAAAACAAGTAGTAAAACGTCGGAATCCATGTGGAACTAAACGGTTTTAAGAAAATATATAAAGGGTTTTATTAGGGAGAACAATCCATTAAAAAACTAAACAAAATTCTTTACAAAATTACTAGAGCGTTGGGTATTAAAAAATAGACTACCTCTTGGGTATAGGCAACCAGATATCCAGTGAAAAAGAAAGACAGCAGTTGACTGGCACAAAGAGATGCATATCTGGTTGCCTATAGGCACACAAAGATGCATATCTGGTTGCCTATAGGCACACAAAGATGCATATCTGGTTGCATATACCTAAGAAGTTGTCTAGTTGCCAAATCTCTACTAGCTACAATTTGCACCTTGAAAATCGCAAAATTTAACACTTTCCACCGTCAGGTCATTAACGATTCGTAAGTAATTCGCACGATCTATCTCATAATCGTTTCTTTCCTCGAAAAGGCAGAAGAATCTCCCATTTATAAAAATTTCGTAAGCGAATTTGTTCCAGCCTAAGCCGAGTTCTTTGATCCTCGCGTCTAAGAGGAAGGTTTGTCCTGGTTGCAAGAAATGTTTCCCGGTTTCCTCGATGTAGTCGATTCCTTCCCTTCTGGTGAAAGCCTTGAAATCGCCATCGGAATAAAAGGAAAGGTCTAGGGCGACATCCGAGTTGTCTTCGTCAATGTTGAAGGTTATGAAGAACTTCCGGAAGTCGATGTCCACGGTCGCGTTGATCAATAGTTTGTGTGTGAGGTCCATGCTGAGTTTCCCGAAGAAAACCTAAAATTTATTTATTTTTGTAACGGTTGATATCTATGTTAAAAATAAGAATTAGTTTGGGAACAATAAGTTAGTGAAAATTTTTGCCTGCGAGCACCCCTAATCTTTAAATACTAATTTCTGTTGAGGTAGGTTCATTCAGTAAATCAACCGTTTCCACTTCAAATATTTATTTATATGCGTTACTAGTTTCGCAGGTTTACTACCTGCATCTTCAGACGCTGTAACAGATTAATTCTTCATGCAAGATTTCAGGATATCGATTGTGGGGAAGAGGCTTACCTCGTCAAATTGTTTTACAGAGATACTCGGATTAGTTACAACAGCTCTTTTCACAGACATCGGGAGAACTGACGTGTATTCCCAACATCTTGTGGAAGAACCTTACAAATTTTAATAACAAAATTCCCTAAGCTGGGAGCGGAAGTATTTGAATTTTTTAATACATTTAATATTAACAGTTACAAACATGTCATTTAAAGCATCAGCCCGAACAGGCTCCAACACCCCCCAGGTTCAAGTTTCACAATCAATCCACAATATCAGACAATTTTAAACTTAAAACTAAATACAACTAAATCTATTCTAAAGGCCAGCAACTGGTCATACATATATGTGTATAATATATTTGGTGGCCGAAGTGAGGGCACCGCCGGCATGTTCAGGTCCAATTGCTCCCAACCCGAAGGCATCCGCCGGAGCCCCCCCATCAGCCCACCGGGTTGAACAAACGTTACAAGAACTAAACAAACTATCTCATATTTCAACCAGGGTGACTATTGAGTTGAACACGACACAAAACTTCACAAAACATAAGCCAGAGTCAGGATAGCAGTCTAAACAATGGGTTGAAGTGCATATCTGTGGAAACGGTTGATTTACTGAATGAACCTACCTCAATAAATACATCCACTTGGACTCCCCAACTTACATTACTAATTTCTGTATATTTAAATGAATTATGTTCACCTTAAAAGGTTGTAATTGTGTATCGAATTTTGTGCGGTTGTTTAGACCCAATAGACGTCTTAAACCTTTATGTGTTTGATTGTTTAATTCCCCTCACCTGTAAGCAGAGTGTTTATTGTCCATACCAAAGAATAAACTAATTATCGAGCTGTACCTAACGCAAAGAACCGGCTACTATATCATCACAACTTAAGAGAGTCCTAACCCAAGTAAAAATAACGATTTACAATTGACGATCATGCTCCAACGACGATCAATAATAGCTTGATAATAATTAAGGTAAATTTGGTCCCGTTACAATATATAGATATCTCACGCAATATAATGCGGCGGACCGATTTTGGGGCCTTATAATAATAACCTTCGATAAGATTAAATATCTTTAGGCACAACCGTACCTACATGTGCAGTAGCAGTAGCCTGTGGAATGTGGCAACTTCCGTCAATGACCGAAATTCTTAGAATTGAGGCCCAAGTGCAAGCAAGCGAAGACGAGTTGGGACCTGCCGGGTGACGCAACAAGGTCCACTTCCACCACCGAAGCGATACCATAAAAGCCACCTACGCCCTCACTTAAGGGATCGTCGATGGCCGGCCGTCGATGACGATAGTAGAGAGAGTGTATAGATGGTTGAAAGAGAGCTGCTTGGTGCATTCTTGATCTTCTTTTGCTAGTTTGCGATTCACTTAGCTTCTAACCCGAACGTCTGTTGTAATTCGAAGGAGGTGTCCTGGAAAGTATTACCGCGCTCAGCTTGTACAACTCATAGGAATCATCCGTCGGAGAGCGCGTTGATCTTAGTTGTACAAGAGGGCCAGCTGGTATATAATTCGAGGCCGTCTCCGTCGGATTGTTCCCGACGGTCATCAAGGAGCACGGCCTGTCTTTCCTGCTGTCGGATAGTTCTCTCGGCCAAGAGAATCGAGTCGATAGCTAGGGACAGGTGTCGCTGCTTGCGTTTTCTTGTGGTCTAACTGTATAGCGACTGGCGGTAGGCATTGCCCCGGCTTTCCGCCCCCGGGTGTGTAAGTCGCCAATGTGGCTGCTGCTCAGGCGCTAGTGCAGAGTGGATCCCCGAAACGCCGCTACTAGTGCTTTGTGTTCCCGCGATAGTCGGCGAATGCGAGTACGGGGTTAGTCAGGTGTACGACGGCAATCGTCCTTGCGGGACGCTAATCATCTGTTGCAGGTCTCTTTCACTGAACGGAGACTTGAGGGGGTGCGGCCAAAACGTGACATTCGTTCACACAGAATAACCTAGTTAGTGCAACTTATTTTCTTTACTAAAATTTATTATTATTATTATTATTGTTATTTCATTCTTAGTTCACAATTTTTACAAGTAAATACCATTGAAAGTTTAATCTTTAAGATAAAATAAGTAGGTCCCCCACGTTTCCTGTAATCTAATTCATAAATGTATCAGATAACGTCTTACCTCATTTCTATTGATGTTTCGCACATGTACACAAGCCTCATCTTTTTTAGCGTAAACGAAAGTGCCTGCAAAATCGCAAAATTCATTTATGCACGAACAATGGCTGAACCAACTTACTAATCGCTTTAAAATGGGAAATCAACAAAAAGGGGAAAAGGAGAACTGAATACGTTATATACAACATGATTGCTTTATTAGCACTAGATTAAAACAATGCCGCTGTAAAAAGTTGACTCATTTTGTTTTATTTTCATTTATGAATTTTTCAATTGTGTTTGTATGGTGTTCTAATATATCACAGTTGTTTAACAATACTAACTAAACATAAATATTAACAATAGTAATTCGTCAGGTTTATTTGATACACAAAACATTACGAAGAGGTATTTGAGTTCTATAAATATTGATATTAATAATTAAATTTGTTTTGTTTTCATCTTTAACCTTATTAATTATGATATTGGTTGATGTTGGGATTGTAGGTTCGTTTCGGAATGTTAATTAAAATTAAAGAATCCTTTACATTGAAAAAATATTTTCCATATTTAATCTACGCGTTTCGCTTCCTTAAAATTATATTATAATATTTATAATAAATATATAAAAAGTTTTTTAAAGAAACGCTTTTATTTAAGTGCACTAAAATGTAAAAAATATTTTTTGACAATAAAACCGTTACCTTAAAAATAAAATATTTATAACATATATATATAATATTAAAATATTTATTTCCAAAGAAGACTTTTATATTACAAAAAATTGAGTTTTATAACTTTTAATATCTCTATACAAAGGTATACATTTTAAAATTTACGCTTTTATTTCTTTTTAGTGAATTTTTTATTGTACCTTCTTATAGAGATAACTTTGTAATTATTACGTTATAAGCTATATTGAAAGTTAAAAGTTTTCTTTGGATATAAGTATTTTACATGAATATATTCGTAAAGAGAAACGCCTCACGCTTTTATTTTTTACTACTAGAAAGTTAAGATTAAGGTGACGGATGGAAAATAAACTAAAATAAAATTAAATATATAAAATAAATTAGAATTAAATTGAAACCAAATAGGGAATGGGTACTGGACTTAAAACTAGAATAGAAACGATAACTGAACTGGGAACGATGACGGGCAGGAAAGTAAAGTAAAATAAAGTTAAACTAAATAAAATAAATTAGAATTAAATTGAAATAAAATAGGGAATGGGTACTGGTACTAGAACAGGAACGGCAAGTGAACTGGAAACGATGACGGGAAGGAAAATAAAGTTAAACTAAATAAAATAAATTAGAATTAAATTAAAATAAAATAGGAAATGGGAACTTGAATTGAAACTAGAACAGGAACGATAACTGAACTGGGAACGATGACGGGAAGGAAAATAAAGTAAAATATAGTTAAAGTAAATAAAATAAATTAAAATTAAATTGTAATAGTGTAATACAAATACAGAATTTAGTATAATAATAATAATATAGCATATAATATAATAATCTTATGAACATCCTTAATAAAAATGGTTCTTACTCGAACAGCCAGCGAACCAAAGACAAGAAGTGGCTCTAAAGGCAAAGTAAATGAATTAAAATTGTATTCCACGGCCTTCTGAAATATGCCGCGCGATAAAAGCGGCCTGCGAGGGCACAAAACGAACTTTTATTATTTCCTCGCGATTTATTCCCCCGAGGTGTCTTAATCGCGATTAAAACGAGAATAACTGTCTTTGTTGGGCTCACAATGTTCTTCTTATCAGTTCATTTGGATAAATTTTATACGGGTGATTTCGGTTATCTGCATAATGGATTGAATATTCCTTTATAACGCCTCTGGATGTTTCCTCGTCGGAAGGTTCTCAATATTTCGCTTCTATATCGTTTTTATATCGTTTTTGTATGTATCCTTCCTATACAGTTATTAGTTTGAATGCTTCCTTAGTCTATCTTTTCCTCACTACTTTTATAGGTTCAAAATTTTCGACTTACAGATTGAAGACTACCGTTATTCAATATCTATAATCCATAAAAATGTATATAGTGACTTTTTAAGCTACATAAATTTATATGAAGATACACTAAGAATAATCTTTGTTATCTAAGGCATTGGAGTATTGGGGATTTCTCAGAATTTTGATAAAAATGCGACGGGCATCGACTTAAGTTGCAGATAAGATGTGCAAAGTGAAAGTAACGGTGTACAATCGTGTTTTTGTGGCCAAAAGAAGTACTTTTGAACTCAAAAGGAATTTATTTGTACTCAAAAGGAATATATTTGTACTCAAAAGAAATATATTTGTACTCAAAAGAAATAAATTTGTACTCAAAAGGAATATATTTGTACTCAAAAGAAATAAATTTGTACTCAAAAGGAATATATTTGTACTCAAAAGGAATATATTTGAACTCAAAAGGAATACCATTTGTGATCAAAAGAAGTATTTTTGTGCTTAACCAAAAGAAAAATAATGGACGAAGAATCATCTCTCATCCACAAAGAAGCAAGAGAAGGCACCCAACTAAAAGTACTGCAACTCTTAAACCAAGGCTACACTCTTGCGGTCAAGGACAACTTTGGTAACCTACCCATAGAAGACATCCATCCAGATATCCTGAAAGCGCACTTGGATCACTGCTTAGCTTCAAAAATCTCCAGAGAAGGTGTCACTGTCACCATAGACTTCAGAACTCTTCTTCCAAAAGATGAAGGTGAACCACCAGACTCAGATGATATTGAAATGAAAACCCTTGTAGAAGACGAAGAAACTTCGGAAATACAATCACTAGAAAGCACAAGAATAGAAAGAAACCCACTAAGAAAAATGAAAGGTGGAGGACAAAACATCAATCCTTTTTTGGTTATTAACGCCTTGAGCGAGTCACCATCTTGTTCAGAACTCTTAGAGCATCCCACCATCAAGTCTTTCGTCTTCATCCTTTGGGTCCAATACCGGCTCTCCTTATACACCAGTGTTCTCCAATCTGCATTACTCTGCGTATTCTTCATTCTCTATACCCAACTGGAAAGAATGGGCGTGATCTTCCTCATAGTCTTCTGCTGTTTAGCAGTTCTGGTGGAATCCTTCGACTTCATCAAGAACCCCATAAGTTACCTAAAACACAAGAAGAACTACATAGACCTCCTTCTGATTGGCATGAGCATCTACATAGTTTGGCACGACTTTCGCTCAATAGAAGTAAAAAAAGCAGCTGAAGAAAGAGTTCGCCTGGTATTGGCAATTGGAATTTTGCTTTCCGCTTTAGAAGCCCTTTTGTTCCTCGGCCTTTTTCCGAAGTTTTCCAAGTACACTCTGATGCTCGTGACTGTTTCCACAAACTTCATCAAATTCTTCATCTACTACCTCTTCTTGATACTAGCCTTCGCGTTTTGTTTCCACACCTTAATGAAGCTCTCGCATATTAGAAGTCTTGAAGATCCATCTTCAACAATGGCGGATAGCACAAACGATTTTGGAACATATTCTTCAGCAGTTTTCAAGACTATGATCATGTTAACTGGGGAATACGACTCCGGGAGCATCAGCTTTGGTCCTTATCCTTTAGCCGGAAGGATAATCCTCATGGTCTTCGTCTTTTGCGTGGCGATAGTCCTTATGAACCTCCTAGCAGGTCTCGCTGTCAATGACATTCAAGTTATCGTCAATGAAGCTAAGGTAAAGGCAATATCCAAAAAAATCCAATACATGAACCGGATGGACGATTATGCGCAAACCAATCACATCCTCACCAAATGCTTCAAAAGACTTTTTCATGTAGTACCAATTTTGAACTTTTACCGAGGAATTCCTTATCAAATAACACTGAAGATGGGATATGATGGTAGTAGGAAAGTTGTTAAAGTTGTCGATGTGAAAGGGGAGAGGAATATTGAAGAATCGTCGAATTGTAAGATGCGTTTGACTAATAGTATTTATGCTTCTTTGAATGAGGTTTTGAAGAAGAAACGTTTTGCTAATGAAGAAATTTAAAATCAAAATAAAATAAAATATAAAATAAAAAATAAAATAAAATAAAAAATAATATAAAAAAAATAAAACATAAAATAAAAAATAAAATAAAGTAGATATACATTACATAACTGTCTTTTACTTATAACAACAACATTTACGTTTGACTAACTATAAATATCATTAACAAATCAATCAAACCAATTTTTAATGAGACTTGACAAGCGTTCCATTGATTAATACTGAATTTGACCGCTAACGCTCGATTTAGTACGAACTTGAGTATAATCACAAATATGTGGTATAATTAAGCATATTAAATTATGTTTTCTTGAGATTAAGACAGATAAAAGAGTAACAACGGCTCTTTTAGCAATTATCTGATTGTTTATCAATTGAGCGAATCTGATTTGATTTCTTGATTTAAGCCTTAAATTTGAAGGAAAACATCTTGGTTATACAATCGTTTTCATTCTTGACGTGCAACTTTGTTACTTTACTCGTCCTCCTCAATTTAAATGGAATTAGTGCGTTTAAATACGTTTGGTATACACATTTACAGTTTGTAAACAAGGTAAGAAATTGTTATTTTTGGTGAGCCAGTAAGTGTTCGATTAGATGCTTTAACGAATGAGAATTAGTCCTAACCAGATTCTCTACACATTACCTTTTGCATATTTTTATCAAGTTTATTATCTGGTTGAGATGCTTAGAACATGTGAGTCTTGTAACTATTTATTGAATATCCTTATTTAAATATAATATCTTTATTTAAATATAATATCTTTATTTAAGTCTTCCCAAATTATTTCGTTGTATTTTAGTCCTTCTGGGATAATGTCCAACAGACATGGTGAACCAGGTGGCCTTTTATACGAAGCCAGAAAAGGTAGCCAAGAAAAAGTGTTAGAAATGCTCAACAATGGTCAAACTCTAGCGATTGTGGACAAACATGGACGTCTTCCTGTGGAACATATCCACAAAGACATCCTGGAAGCCCACTTGGATAATTGTGTAACCATCGAGAGCTCTGAGAATGATGAAGAAGGCTGGACTGTTAAGCTAAACTACAGGACTCTTCTACCAGAACAAGATTGCGACAAACTTTCGAAGTCCTTAGAAGTTATCCAGGATATTAGTGTCACCCCCGAATTGAGGTACCTTTTGCAACACCCTGTAATTAGATCGTTCATTTACATCCTCTGGGTAGGCTACAGGGTGACCTTATTCACCAGCATTTTCCAATCTGCTCTTTTATGCCTGTTCTTCCTCATCTACGCGGTTACCGACGTTTATGGTTTGGTCCTCCTGTCCATATTTTGCATCCTGGCCGTCATAGTAGAGGCCATAGACTTCTTCACCAATCCTGGGAGTTACGTGAGGAACAAGAAGACCTACGTGGACATCTTCATGATTTGCATAAGCGTAACCATCGTTTCTTACGATATCCTCAACCACAACAACTTTGAACACAGTTCTGGATATTTAGAAAACGACACCATCAGGATTATCCTTTGCATAGGAATTTTGGTTTCTACGCTGGAAGCTTTAATTTACTTAGGGTACTTCCCAATTTTCTCGAAATATACTCTAACTTACATGACTGTCACCACCAAATTCCTCAAGTTCCTTCTATACTTTTCTTTTTTGGTTTTTGCCTTTTCTTGCTGCTTCTACATTATGATGCACAACTGCGAGACAACTTTTAAAGACGACGATTGGTTGGATACCTCGATTTTTAAGAATGGTGCTCTTGAGGTTTCAACATCTGAGGATCCATTATCAAAAGATTCATCATCAAAAGATTCATCATCAAATGATCCTTTTAGCACCTTCGGCAAAGCAATGTACAAAACCATAATCCTCTTCACAAGGTTCGACAAAGGAGCAGGATACTTCGCAAAATGCCAACCAGCAAGCAGAGCTCTCCTCTTAGTCTTCATCTTCTGCATCTGCATAGTCCTCATGGGTCTCCTCACTGGTTTGGCCGTCCAAGGAATCCAAGCAGTTGAGAAAGAATGTGAATTGGAAGCCATAAAAACGAAGATACAATACCTAATTTCAATCGACCAATATGCCCAAAGTAACGCCTTCATCACCAATGTCTACAAAAGGGTGATTAACAGCATCCCTGGACTAGATCGGTACAAATTTTACAAAAGAATCCCTTATGCCATCACTGTATTTCTTCACTTCGATGGCACCAATGAGG
This sequence comes from Quadriops clusia, assembly GCA_033557875.1. Taxonomy (NCBI): domain Eukaryota; kingdom Metazoa; phylum Arthropoda; class Insecta; order Coleoptera; family Hydrophilidae; genus Quadriops; species Quadriops clusia. The sequence goes on from JAWQRP010000866.1 coordinate 12,627, forward strand.
TTGTCCGGGTTAGTGATGCGAAGACGAAGTCTGGTAGCATTAAATATATTTCTTCCTCAAACGTTGACTTGGTTAAAGGTACAAATGTTGAGGAAGTTGAGAAGGTGATGATTGCCCACGATTTAAATGATGAAAAAGCGATATTTACGTTAAGAGATGATATCTACCAAAGAATCCGTAAAGTTGTGAATAAGAAGAGGTTTGCTAAGAAACCAACAAAGGACGAAAATCACTTAAATAAACCTAGTTGTTGCCATTGTGCATCTTTTAACGGTGAACAATCTGATAAGATTTGATTCTTAGATAAAATAATTAAAATCGTCTGGATAACCTAATCATGGTATGTTATGTGTAGAGTTTAGGTTGTGTTCTTAAATTCCAGTCAGTAAATTTTATTGATATACTATTGGTTATTTCTTTAAATCCAATTAATACTTTGTATTAGGTTATGATATTGCACGAGCCTGGTGCTCTTCACTATGAGACCAGAGTTGGTAGCCAACAAAAAGTTCTCCAACTCCTCAATGGTGGCCAAACCTTGGCCATCTACGACAAACACGGAAAGCTACCAGTGGAATACTTCCACAAGGATATCCTTCAAGCCCACTTAGACCAATGCGTGATTTTCGAAGGACACAACGAAGACGGTTGGACCATCAAACTAAACTACAAAACTCTTCTCCCCGACAAACACCCAGAAAAACTTCCTTAAGAGTTGTAGAATCCATAAGCATGTCCTCAAACTTAAGACACCTTCTGCAACACCCCGTGATAAAATCCTTCATCTATATCCTTTGGATCGGCTATAGGATCACCTTATTCACCAGCGTCCTCCAATCGGCAACCCTCTGCATCCTTTTCCTAGTTTATACCTTCGCAGAAACATTCGGAATCATCTTCCTAATTATCTTCTGCTCAATCGCTGCAATTGTTGAATTAATAGACTTGATAACGAACAAATGGCGATACTTCCAACACTTATGTGGACATCTTCATGATTGGAACTACCATCACCATCATTTGGTTCCACCTGCATTACTACGGTTTCTCTTCCAAAGGGAGTCAGTTGCAAGATGTCCCTAAGAATGATTTGCTCCATATTGAAGTCTCCCACAATTAGAAAATAATCATATAGTGATATAGATTTTTTCAGAATCTGTGTTTTATAAGTTGCGAAGGATGTTCACATCATTGTTATGCAAGGAAATGATGTCACCAAAGCTCCTTGCTTTAACTTAACTGAAGAGATTTATGGTAGCATAAAACACATTTTGAATTAGAGAAAATTAAAGATGTGTCAAAGGTTAAAGATGTGTTAAAGCTTAAATATGCTTCAAAGCTTAAAGATATGCCAAAGCTTAAAGATGTGTTGAAGGTTAAACAGTTAAATGAAACGACGCAGTTTACTTATACACTCTATTTTCTTCTTGATAAAAACGTATGTTAGCAATACACGAACGTAAGATACTACAACTGATAAGCTTAGTAAACTAATTTTTTGTCGCAAAACGAAACACAAAATATCACTTAACTGTAAGTAATTACAATAACTTAGAATAACTTAGAAGAACCTCTGGATCATGTCGAAGTAACTTGGGTGTTTTCTGTAACTGTTGCGTCACCACTGGATGATGTTACTGGCCTCGGGGTTGAGGACTGCTGGAAGAGGTAGCTGGTGCCCCTGTATCCATCGTAACTGCTGCTGGGGCGGTACCTAAACAATTTTTATTCATAATAAATTTTTATGCAAATACTATTTTAAATAAGTAAATAAACCAGTATTTCAGAGCAAACATTTACTCTACATTCTAAAAGAAACTGTTAAATACAAAGATAAAACAAAAACGCGCTTTTAGCAAGTATTGAATATTTGAACACATCAATTTAGGTTTAATCCGCTTAAAGCGTCTGTCAGCTCGGCCAAGTTTGCATTTTAAAAGTAAATCACCTGAATTATTAAATATTTTGCAAAATATTGCAGGGGCGAACATAAATATTTACCACCAATTTGAGATTAAATCTTAGACTCGTGTGTGACATAAGAGGAGCTTTATCGTTTGGCATCTACTTTTGTAGATCGTACTTTCCCCTACACACATTATTCCATAAATTTTTCTCATGAACGTGTTCTTAGAGATAAAGCGACACGAAGTTGTGTGTTCGTTTGCTTAACGAGGTGTTCTTGGGAAATGGATGCTATGATACTAATTTAAACATATTAAGGCGGTGATAATTTAAGAGATTTTCCCACAGGTCTAAGTGGCTAATTAAATTGCAAATTCGTTGCTAACCTTGCGCTTACACCGTTCTTGCTCGTATTCTTCATATTTATTAAAAGATAACATCTGTACAACTACTGTTTTACACCTGGATAGGACACGAATGTGCAAGCTCTGTGACCCGCCGAGAGCGAGAGTCATGAATATTTTTGCTTCTAATTATTGTTTGCTTTAACTCTTTGAATTATTCGATGATTTAAATAATAAAAGTGTCCCTCATCAAAATTCTTAACAGTTTGTTGTTTAATTTCGTCGCGCTCTCAAAGGCGAAGACTCCTGAATCGCAATAAAGGAGCAAGTAGTCACTTACCTGGGAGCCCCCGGGGCCCCATTTCCATTAAAACACCTTCTCTTTGAAATTCTCCTGTCATCCGCATTTAAAATCTTCAGTTTATTGAGGAAAGGCTGCGGGTAGAGTGAGTGAAATTAACGGCAATAAATTAAAAGGAATTTTTTAAGACGGTTGGTTTTGAGGATGCCCCGGATTTTACCGGAGTTACCCCGGGATTTTCCCGGCGTTTCCCCGGATTTTACCCTGGAGTTTACCTCGGAGTTTACTCCGGAGTTTTTACCGGAGTTTTCCCTGGAGTTTACTCCGGAGTTTTCATCGGAGTTTCACCGGGGTTTTCACCGGAATTTCACCGGAGTTTTCATCGGAGTTTTCACCGGAGTTTTCACCGGAGTTTTCACCGGAGATTTCACCGGAGTTTTCACCGGAGATTTCACCGGAGTTGTCACAGGAGTTTTCACCGGAGATTTCACCGGAGTTGTCACCGGAGTTTTCACCGGAGTTTTCACCGGAGTTTACCCTGGAGTTTTCACCGGGGTTTTCCCTGTGGTTTACCCTGAAAGTTACTCTGACATTTACCCTTAAATTTACCCTGACATTTACCCTGAAGTTTACCCCTTTGTTTACCACTTTGTTTTCACCGGAGTTCTCATCGGAGTTTTCACCGGAGTTTTCACGGGAGTTCCATCGGAGTTTTCACGGGAGTTTCACCGGAGTTTTCACGGAAGTTCCACCGGAGTTTTCACGGGAGTTCCACCGAAGTTTTCAACGGAGTTTTCACCGGTGTTTTTTCCTGAGATTTCACCGGAGATTTCACCGGAGTTTTCACCGGAGTTTACCCTGGAGTTTTCACCGGAGTTTTCTCCGGAGTTCTCACCGGAGTTTTCACGGGAGTTCCACCGGAGATTTCACCGGAGTTTTCTCTGTGGTTTACCCTGAAAGTTACTATGACATTTACCCTGAAATTTACCCTGACATTTACCCTCAAGTTTACCCCTTTGTTTTCACCGGAGTTTTCACCGGAGTTCTCACCGGAGTTTTCACCGGAGTTTTCACGGGAATTTCACCGGAGTTTTCAACGGAGTTTTCACCGGAGTTTTCACGGGAGTTCCACCGGAGTTTTCACCGGAGTTCTCACCGGAGTTTTCACGGGAGTTCCACCGGAGTTTTCAACGGAGATTTCACCGGAGATTTCACCGGAGTTTTCACCGGAGTTTACCCTGGAGTTTTCACCGGAGTTTTTACCGGGGTTTTCCCTGTGGTTTACCCTGAAAGATACTCTGACATTTACCCTGAAATTTACCCTGACATTTACCCTGAAGTTTACCCCTTCGTATACTCCTTTGTTTACCCCTTTGTTTACCCCTTTGTTTATCCCTTTCTTTACCCCTTTCTTTACCTCTTTCTTTACCCCTTTCTTTACCCCTTTCTTTACCCCTTTCTTTACCCCTTTGTTTACCCCGGAGTTACCCCAGGAATTGCAGGAAGCAAAATATCGAAGTTATGGCAAATACGTAAATTATGCATGCGAAATGGAAATATGAAACACTTTTTCCCAGTGGCCTCAAAGCTCTGGTGTTCGCACCTCTCGTTCAGTTTTATTTGTAGGACATAAAATAATTTAATCATAGAGTTCAGCTCTAATGCAATATAAACTTTATGAAATATGTATGAGCGAGCTTGCAAAAAGTTGCTCGTTATATTTTAGTTGGATTGTCAGCGCATATTTTAGCTTCGGAGCTCTGCAGCTTTAGCTCCACTGGTGCTGCTCCAACTTTTTGTAACAAAAACCAAAGCTGCTGAAATAGGTGGAATATGGATAAAATGTGTCCTCCGTCTTCCTCAAATATTAGTTTTTAAGTCTGGCTTTTGTTTCCCCATTTGGTTTAATAACAATTAGTAATCAAGGGAGAGCTTTGGTTGTAGTCCATTTTTTTTGTAATTTATTTGTTTAAATTAGTTTTCCTCGTTACCTTTTACCTAGGTACCTTTTTCCCAGGGAATTAAATATGTAGCATGCGAGAGTAATTAAGGACAACGGGGACGTGTTAATTAATTCTTGTTATTTTCAGTTAGTAGTTATGTAGTTACCGCTTTGGGTGTTCATTAAAAGTTATCGCGGACCGAAGTATTGTTCAGCGCTCAAACTCTCAAATTACAATAATCGTATTAAAAGCTTTGGAAGTTATGGCTGGGGAGGAAGTCGCAGTTAGAAGTTGCTGATTTAGAGGGAAATTTAAAACAGTTCAAAGCTTTAAGTGGTCAAGTGAGTCCAGAACTCGGATAGTTCTAGCCTCTGGAAAATCTAATAAGTCGTGGAAAGGACCTGATCATAAAACTTTAATGTGGTCTCCGGATTTACCGGTGGCCATAATGCCCGCCCCCTTATCGTTTCCGCTTCCGCTTCCGCTTGTGCCCGAGCTAGACTGTTGCAATTCTTCCTTATAATTTTTTTATTGGCTCGTAAGTTGTCCTTATGACTGCCCGACCATGGAGGGCTTATAAAATGTAGGAAATTGGAATTGTTCTACATTTACTATCCTAACCGGTGGAGTAGAAGTATTTGGGAATGTTTGACCTACGATGTTGAAATCTAGGAAAATGTTGTAAATGTAGTAGACATTTATTATCAGATAGTGGAACGAGATGGTAGTGTGGAAGGGAGGCAGCCTTATGGTTGTCTTGATTAGGTCTACTCAGGTTCTTACAATACATGTATTGTATGATAATTGGACCAGACAACCAAGTGCAATTTAATCCAGCTCATTCCGAAGGCGCTTTTATAACAGTTCAAAGAGTCTGGGTTGTTTCTTTCTCACTGGGTTCCGCCGGGTTTATTATGTTGTGCGATCTGTGACTGCAATTCGATATGTTAGGCCGGCCGGCTGCAGTTACTCACTGCTACGGCACCGAGGAAGAATTGGTGAACATCTGGCAACACGACATCAGTGCAAAAGGGCAATGACGCTTTTCACGTTTTCCTGTGGGGCTTCTGCAATAAATCTGGACACAATGAAACTGCAATGAAGCCTTGTCACGGTAAATAAGTTGGTTCACGGAATTTGTACGCGAGAATACGTAGAAATATACACGAACACGTAGAAACGTTTGCGAATACATAGGAACGTTTACGAATACATAGGAACGTTTACGAATACATAGAAACGTTTGCGAATACGTAGAAACCGCGTCGCGCACCTAAACTAAATGGTGGGAATAAATCCGAGGATTTTGAACTCGCACCACAGCGGCGATATATCACAAATAGAGGCTCCATGTAACCGGGCATTAAGCGGGCCGGCTTTACCAACTTTGTAACATTTAATTTATAATTGCGCGGCCGAAATTTGTTAGTGCCAAAATGGGCTTGTAATTTAGTTTGGAGTGAGAACAGGAAAAACAAGAGTCGCTTTCCCTGTCGCTGCAATGCTGTACATGCTTTACAGGATGCTCGAAATTTACATTGGTGTTGAACGTTTATTTGAATTTGCTAGTACGAAGCGAATATTTTAATGATTTTACGAAAAAAAAAAAAAAAAAACATTAGCTGACCTAATAATATGATTTAGTAATAACAAGATTGTTTTAATGTTTGTTTCGTATTTTGTTGAAGTTTTTCTTTCAATATTTGTCCAAATTTTTTTTACAAGATTTACTCAAATTTTGACATCAATATTTCTTCAAGTTTTATCTCAATATTTCTTCAAGTTTTATCTCAATATTTCTTCAAGTTTTATCTCAATATTTCTTCAAATTTTATCTCAATATTTGTTTCAATTTTTGCCAAGTTTTTCCTCAATTTTCCCCAATATTCGTTCCAATTTTTCTCTTTAGCTAAAGCTAAATTTTCACTACAATGTTTCAATTTAGGACAAACCTGCAATATGAAGTGATTTGAATGGCACAGCGAGTAGAGTTGTCGCTCTGACACACGTTCAGGAATTAGTACGTGACATCCTGTATTTGCCGGAAATATTCGAGCGTTATTTATGAAAATATTTGCTAATTACGAGCTCGATGAAATCGCTATTTCGCAAAACGTGGACCTGCGTCCGAATCGCTCAATAGGTTTTTTGTTGGGCCTCTGAAAGTGTGGTCGTTGAACGCAACTGCGTAATGAACGCTGATGGACAAATAAACAATTTGAGGCCCCCGTTCGATGTAATAACCTCGGGAAATTCGCCTCTCGAATACGCAAAGTGTCGAGGGAAATTCTATTGCTATTCTATTCTAGAGCCACTTACCAGCGATCGTTATAATCCCTGTCCTTATCTCTGTAATCGTCACGTCCGTACGACCAAGAACTGGCATATCCTGACCCGTATTCGGGTCTTCCAGAGGAATATCCTCTATCCCAACTGGAGCTGCCTCCCCTGCTTGACTCGTCATAGGGCTTATAAGAGCTTCCTCGATCGTATCTGTAGTCGTAGCCCCTATTATCGTATCCAACTCCTCTGTAGTTATAGCGATCCCTGTCGTTGTAATCTCTTCTATCGTAAGGGTCATACCGATCTCTGTCGTACCTGTCGTACTTATCGTACCTATCGTAGCGATCGTAGTAGTCGTAGGGTTTCCTGTCGCGGTCGTACCGGTCGTATTTGTCGTAGCGGTCGTACCTGTGGGAGAAATTGTGTTGTTACCTCTTAGAAGTTATATATAGAAAATAAACGGATGCTTAAGCGAGTACAACAAAAGTTATTGTGATTAGACTGAATCGATTAATACCGATAACGAATCGATAATCATAGTTGTTGAGAGTCAAGTACTACCCGTCTTGATGTCCAACTAATTATTGATTTTGTTCTACAGGGTGAGGGTCGAAAATCTGTAAATTTTGATCGGAGTTATAATCGCTTTCAGAGAAAAATATACGTTTAAGAACTAATGTGCGGTCTGTCGTGAAAGAGATAACATTTGAATTTAAGCTTGAATGATAATAATGAAAGACTTTTAAGATTAGATGAAAGAGAATTAAACAATTTAACAATATTATATGAGAACGATCTCTTAAACATTTCGGTTCGATGTCTGGGCACAACCATCAGCCCCCGATGCCTAAGATAGCGGTGATGCACATATGGTCGGAAAGAAAGTTTTTTTTAAAAAGGTACGGAAGGGTACGGAGGAGAAGTATCTTATAGAACAAACACATAGAGTGGAAGAACCGCCGACCACTCATATTAAGCCAACCAATAACTCCAAGCTTGTGGGATATCCTATTACGTCGCTTCACCCCAAAAATCAATCGCAAGCATGAATTTTGCATTTTCTGAATCCTCCCAGAGTCAAAAGCACTAATAAATGGACCGTAAACAGAGCTACAAAAATGGAATCTAGATAGTATAAGTGCATCACAAAGGAGGTTTTTGGTACCTATATTTAGAAAGTGTCTATTATAGTAGATTATCTTCAACGCACAGAAAGCTTTCTGAAGCATGAAACTGACATGGGAGGAAAAAGTCAAGCGATCATCAAAAATAACACCCGGTTTACCGAGGGTATTGGCGAGTTCCCCAAACGCAGATGAATTGAGGGAAGAGAAGATTTTAAAGTATCAGGAGTAAAGAGAAGAGCAGTACATTTAGACGGATTCAGAGAAAGAGAAAGCATGCGAGACAATAGATTGGAGATCAGAGTTAACACATTGTATAGCTTCATCGACGTCAGATGGATAGAAGGAATAATAGAGTTGAGGGTCATCAGCATAAAGATGGTACCTACAGGAGGACAAATGACTAGGTAACCCTGAAAAGTAAATAGAAAAACACAAGGGTCCAAGGAAACTACCCTGTCCCACGCCACAGGGCAGGGGTACCCAGTCAGATGTACCGCCACCATAAACAACCCGCTGTGATCGCCCAGAAAAATATTCAGAAAATAACAAGACTGCATTCTGACTCAGATCACAATACCGAAGGAGGACAAGAAAGATTTGATGGTCCATGGTGTCAAAGGGCCTAGAGAAATCCAAGAGCACAAGAACCGTGCCCATTCCCACGCACCGACTACAGTATCACATATGTCAAGAAGAGCTGTCCCACAGCTGTGGTCCGAACGAAAACCAGACTGACATACCGGTAAAATATTAGAACCAGACAAATATTCGCGGAACTGTACCTCTATAACAGTCTCCAAAACCTTCGACACCACGGACAACAACGAAATGGACCGGAGGTCAGAGAGAGAACGAGGTGTAAAAACCTTGGGAATAGGAGTTACATGTGCCAGCTTCCAAGAGATGGAAAATGCATCATTCTCCAAGCAAAAGTTTACAATATGAGTAAGATAACATATTATATGAGGAAAGCAATAGAATAACATATCGGATGTGAGACCGTCCGGACCCGATGAACACTTCTTAAGCTTAAGGAACAAATTAGTGATCGTCTCCTCACTCACCAAACGAAAGGAAAAAGTACCTGCATTAGGGTGTCTATTATTAGAGTAATAATGAATAAGGGAAGCATCGATTTTTTCTTATGAAAGACATAAGGTACCTGGTGTTACTCGTCAACCAAGGTGTGAAGCTTCGAGAGCAATTAACCCGACGTAAGGGTGCATGCTTGTCGAACAACGTTAAAAGACCCTGATTCAAATAATTTACTTTGTCATCGATGTTATTGAAGGTAAAAATTTTGTAGAACGGAAACACACGGCAGTCCGATAGAAATTGATTGTGTTTAAAATGTAAAAAGTCTCTATAGAACCTAAAGCAATTATCATTGGTGAGTACAACATCAATCAGTGTAGACGAAGATGGCGTAACACGAGTTGGTCTCTCAACCATCTGCGTTACACCAAAAACCTCAAACATGTCACTGATACGCCGAACAACCACATCACTAAGTTTAAGGAAATCAATGTTCAAATCACCCAAGCAAGATAATACATTACAAGTTGGAAGAAAAGAGAATAGCTGGGTCTCACACGCCTCAGTAAATATACCAGATTGAAGAGACGGAGGCTTGTAAACCTCACCAACGACAAATGTCTTCTTACTAATCACAAATTTCAGCCATAACTGCTCAATGGCATGATCACAGGACAACACAGAGCAAACAAGGCCAGAACGCACATAAAGGGAAACACCACCCCCTCTCGCACCCCTATCCCTCTGAAAGACATTATAATTAGGAATATGGATCATGGCATCAACGGTAATTGTAAAGAATTTAGACAAGATTCATTGAATAGCTCTTAACTTAAAGATCGTTTCCGGTACCTTCGGACTTGTTGGGTATTAGAGGGACAGAGAATAAAGATTCTCTCTTCTACCTACAAGCTTACGAGCAACTTTCAGAGACTATAATTACACACGTTGCTTTTCGCTCAGCCACCGACAAATTTTGCTTCCTTTGTAAGTATTTTTATATACAATCTGTTTTACTCTGAACGGCTATACCTATAGCCAGAAATCGGCAGTTCCTAAAAGATGAGTTATTTATGACTTTGTTAACAACACACGATTGCACATTAGTTCTTAAAGGTATATTTTTCTCTGCAAGCGATTTTAGTCTTAACCATCGATCAAAATTTGCAGATTTTTGGTACTCACCCTGCAGCACTGAAACGTTCTAGCAATGAAACATTCTAGCAATGAAACATTCTAGCAATGAAACATTCTAGCAATGAAACATTCTAGCAATGAAACGTTCTAGCAATGAAACATTCTAGCAATGAAACATTCTAGCAATGAAACGTTCTAGCAATGAAACATTCTAGCAATGAAACATTCTAGCAATGAAACATTCGAATCGATCTTATGCATACAGAGGAACTCATA
>JAWQRP010000867.1:0-22970 GCA_033557875.1 Quadriops clusia
ATAATTATTTAATAATTAAATGATTATTTAATAATTATTTAATAATTAAATGATTATTTAATAATTATTTAATAATTAAATGATTATTTAATAATTATTTAATAATTAAATGATTATTTAATAATTATTTAATAATTAAATGATTATTTAATAATTAATTAATAATTAAATGATTATTTAATAATTAAATAATAATTAAATAAAAACAGTGCAAGAGTACGAGTAATCACCTGATGTATTTCCTTAAGAGAGTTTAAATCTGCTTCCAAAATATCCTCTAGCTCTTTCACAGACATTTGGTATCGATAAATAAGTTCTGGAGATACAGTGACGGTCTCTAACCATGGAGGATCTCTTTTTCTCACGGAGTGAATTGATTTAGGCCAAGAGTTCTAAAAACAATTTCCTCGGTTCAACTCCTCAATCACTATACCAAAATGAATATACCAAAATGAATATACCAAAAGCACTTACATTATCACTTGTATTCTTATTGTCAACATTGGTAGAATCATCATTAGAACCAGAGCCAGTATCAGTCTTCAAAAAAGAAGAATAAAAAGAAGAGTAACTGCTTTCTTCGTCAACCCCATGACTATCTCTGTATTTATCAGACTCGTCATGTTTTAAGTTCATGCTTTCGTTGACCTGCAAATGAAATAAATTGTTACAATCCGAGCCAAACGAAGAAAACCCATACAAAGCAATGTTCTAAGACATAATGAAGAATGAAACGAACTAAAAACCAAGGATAAACTAAAAACCAAGGAATACACCAAAAACCAAGGATTAGACCAAAAACCAAAGATAAACTAAAAACCAAGGATTAAACTAAAAACCAAGGATTAAACCAAAAACCAAAGATAACTAAAAACCAAAAATAAACGAAAAACCAAAGTAAACTAAAAACCAAAAATAAACTAAAAACCAAAGTAAACTAAAAACCAAGAATAAAAAAACTAAAAATAAACTAAATAGCTGATAGAAATCGTTTTTTTGATGAAGTAGAGGACGTAGAAGAAACACAAGCAGAAGAAGAAAAAGAGAGACCAAACGAAAACTAAGAGGATGATCATGCATTTAACACAGGCATAGATAACCTTGGCGTTTAAAATAAAATGTTCCATGTCAGTTTCACCATCGGGAGCGCTGACTAAGGGCGAATCTGGTGAACACACTGACTGCAGACCCAAGTCCTTGCGTGAACATTCTGACATGGCCTACAACCAACAACAACAACAAAAACACTAAACTACGAACGACAGAGAGAAGGTCTACTGTATAATCTAATACTATAAAGGATCAAACTATCTAATCAAACTTTAGAATGAAACTATAGACTCAAGACCATGCTAAATTTAGTAGAATATTCTTTGGAACACTACTGGAATCATCTCGCCAATTTTTGATTACTAATGATTTTGGTGTTATGGTTTAACTTAAGTTCATCAAAATTTCCCAGGGAAAACATATGAGGTTCATCAAAATAGTGTAATAGTAAAGAAAAAAGAAAATAATGAAGATAGTACCTTGTTGGCAATGCTAGCTGAAGCTATGGATCCCATGGCGCTTCCTGGTTCAGCTTTTACAGAAGTTGCTTGAGAAGCTGGTCTTTGAAATTGGGCAATTGATTTTCCACTAGGAGGACTAGGTTTGTATTCTGTGGATATTGAATTAATAGTTGTTCCATGGAGAGCTTCTTGGGGCATGGGGGTTAAGGGTTGGGGTACCTGCATCGGGACCATGGGAACGGGGGAACAAAAAATAGGGGATGCTGGGAAGATGGGGTTGTAGTTGTACATCATCCCTGGCATGTACTGAACTATAAAAAACCAAACATAATGAGTCACAAATGAAAGAAGTAAAATAGTAGAACAAGATAGTACCTTGGAATCTTGATGTTAAGCCAGGATCAGAAAATTCCCCTGGAAGAGGATGGCGCTGTTGTGCTGGTATATAATAAACTGGAAACATTCCTGTTGCGTAGTTTCCTGCTGAACTAGGAGTTGAAGTTACCCCATGAGTTTGTGTGTTGTTTATAGGGGTCATGGTTACTGAGAATGGTGGCCATAGATTCACGTCATTTAGCTGAGCACATAGAAACATTAGTTGATGAAAAATATGTTGATGAATATTATGATGAATATGATGATGAATATGATGAAGAATATGATGGTGAATATGATGGTGAATATGATGGTGAATATGATGAAGAAATTTGATAGGTACTCACCCCAGGTGTGCAAACAGTATGGTTTGTGCGAAGTTCAGAAGAACTTGAAGTTGGAGGCTGAATATTGGTAGAAATAACAAGACCACAGTTGTTAGCACCTTTGTCCAAACATTCGTTGTTGCTGGATTGGTGCTTATACTTAGATACTTTATGGCTATCTCCTTCCCAAGAAAGAGAACCACTTCGTTTAACTCCATGAGTGTGGTTAACTCCCTGCATCTCAGATTTCTCGAAATTCTTCTCATGGTTCATTTTGTCCTTATGGTGAGACTTCTTGTCGGCCTTAATGCTCGTCCTTTGGTCCCTATGCTTCTTGATCATGATCTTCTCCATATCTTCGTTGTGTCTACATCATAAGGATACCAAAGTTTGAACAATTTTTCCAAGGAACTTTATTTTTTGAACTATCAAACCAATAAACTACCAAACCAACAAAGTACCAACCCAATAAACTAGCAAACCAACAAAGTACCAAATTAACAAACTAACAAATCACCAAACCAACAAACTACCAAACCAACAAACTACCAAACCAACAAACTACCAAACCAACAAACTACCAAACCAACAAACTACCAAACCACAATCTAGCAAACCAACACAGTGCCAAACCAACAAAGTACCAAACCAACAAACTACCAAACCAACTAACCACCAAACCAACTATCCATCAAACAAACAAACCACTGAACTACCAAATGATCACCACAACGAACCAGCAAACAACCAAACCAGCAAACCAACAAAAAAATAAAACAAATAAAAAAATCTCACTTTAGTAGCAAAGCTTCAGTCAAATGAGGAGGTTTATATGAATCGTTAGAAGCACTGGTAGACATTTCCAAGTTTGGATTGCTCCCAGAACTTAAATTTCCAGCACTTCCGCTTCCTGAAGCGCCACTGTTTTGCACTGGGGATAAGCATTTCCTAAAAAGGTTAATTGTAAGAAAAATTGAATGTGAATGCGTGAATGTATGATAATTCAACATATTAATTTAAGAGTAATCAACAAGGAAAAAGTTAAATCAAGAAGGAAAAAGTTAAATCAAGAAGGAAAAAGTTAAATCAAGAAGGAAAAAGTTAAATCAAGAAGGAAAAAGTTAAATCAAGAAGGAAAAAGTTAAATCAAGAAGGAAAAAGTTAAATCAAGAAGGAAAATGTTAAATCAAAAAGGAAAAAGTTAAACCAAGAAGGAAAAAGTTAAATCAAGAAAGAAATAGTTAAACCAAGAAGGAAAAAGTTAAATCAAGAAGGAATAAGTTAAATCAAGAAGGAAAAGGTTAAATCAAGAAGGAAAAGGTTAAACCAAGAAGGAAAAAGTTAAATCAAGAACTTACTGATTATTCGTACAATCCTGAACAGCTGAGAGACTTTTGGCTTCTTGGTCTATTATATCGGTGGTGCTTTGTAAAGGTCCTGGTCTTTCTCCACTTTCGTCAGAAACGGTGGTCTTAGGCTTGCTTTGGAAGAATCTTTGGATATTCTCGTTGTAGTTGAGTTGGTTGTAACTTGGAGGAGTTTCTGATGAAGACTTGCTGTCGTAGTACTCATGATGAGGAGATATTTCGCCCAACATCACGGAATCACGTTCCTTTTCACATAACAGTAAGTAATTGTTATATGAAAGTGTTAAATGGTTATTTGAAATGAGTTGAGAATTGAAATGAGTTGAGAATTGAAATGAGTTAAGAATTGAAATGATTTGAGAATCGAAATGAGTTGAGAATTGAAATGAGTTGAGAATTGAAATGGTTGAGAATCGAAATGAGTTGAGAATCGAAATGAGTTGAGAATTGAAATGAGTTGAGAATTGAAATGAGTTAAGAATTGAAATGACTTGAGAATTGAAATGAGAATACATACAGAAATTGTAGGATCAGGATCTTGAGGCAAATCCAGCTGCAAGTTCGATTTGGAAACCTCATCCATGAGAGTCTCCATAAACGTGGCCAAGTCCTTGCACCTCTTGGACACCTCGTGCTTGGCGGCCTCGCAAGGCCTCGTCAATTCTTTGTTCAAAAGGATCAAAATTTCTTCCTGGATTATCCTGCTTTCCTTGATGACCTCCTCGGAGATGTGTTTGGTTTCTTCGTCCTTCAACTGGTCGAAGACGTTGGGATTCGGAGGTCCTTGGAGGACCCTGTGTAACCCAATGACGAATTCGAGTCTTCTAGACCAAGGATTAACAAAACTTGACCATTCTGTTTCGATCATGGCGAAACCGCCATTTTGAACGGCGAAACGATAAGGTTTGCTTCTGAAGACTGATCCTGCTATTTGGCACATTCCCATCACTGTGTATCAAAGAAATCAGTACGAGCTAGTTATTATTGTTTATTTATTTATTTATTATTGAAAGTGTTAGATTGGATTAGAAGATATTATTATAGAGAGAGATTATAGAAACTAACCAGATTCGTAGACTTCCTTAAGGAAAGGCATGTCCTCAGGATGGTAGAAGTCAAAAACGGATTTACCCAACATGTCCTGAGGAAGGAACCCAAAATTTGTGACTACATCAGGATCAACATGGCTAAAGATGCAAGCAGCTGTGTGGCGCATTCCAAATTTTGGAGACTTCCTCGTTTCATCAGGGACTTTGTAGGAAGAATATACTGGAACTGCTACCACTACCAAAAACATTCCTCCACTGTTATCAATATATTTAGATTCAAAGGATTCTTTTATGTGTCTAAAGGTGACTGTTAATTGGAAGGCTTCGTAGCAAACAGCTTTTTCGATTACCCCGTATCCTGTTGTCTTTAGACCTCTGTATTTTCTTAGGCAGACGTAGAGAGTGTTCTTTATATCTAAAATGAAATTTTATATTCATGAAATAATTTGTTTTTCCCATAATGTTATTTTTAATCAAGTTTTTGTCATTGTACCTCCGTATTTGCCAATTGAATCCACAAGTGGTAGAGCGATCCCATTGGTGATTTGACTAGAAAAAGTTTCCCTATCCTTAGGATGGACGAAGTCTATGAAGGATCTCCCTAGCCACATGTCTTTTGGAAAACCCAATACGGATGTTAAGCTAGGAGTGGTGTATAAAACTACGCCATCGTACATGGATATCACGCAGCAAAATCCATCCTGGAAGCAAACAATAATTTTTGACCTCTCTATTCTTTAATAATTTTTGACTTCGATTCTTTTATTTTTCGATTTGATTAAAATTTTTTGACTTGGTTTCCTTTTTTAATTCCATTTCTTTGTCTCACCTCTGGTATCTTAGTGGGAGTTTCTGCAGAAGGAATGTAGGCAACATTGGTCATCTCTACGGCATTGTCTCCATCTTCAGCTCCGCAGTCACGATGTCTTTGGTCTTCATTCCATGGAGATAGCACGTCTCCTTCTGGTGGAGATACCGCTAGCGTATGCAAAGAATATACCAGAAACTATGTGTTATATCTAAATCCATTAAGTAACTAACTAACCAACTAATTAACTAACTACCCAATTAGACATACTACAGAATCTTCACTCATCACAACACAAAGATGAATATTTGTCACTATTACCTGTAGGCAGGATATCTGGCTTTAACGCTTCTCCTATCATATCTTTCTCTATTTGAACAGTATCTGTAGGAGTTACCAATGGTTCAACATTGGTTGGTGGTTGTAAGTCACTTCCTGGCAGGAAGAAAAAATAATCACAATGTTCTACTCCGTATCACTACTTCAAAGAGTTGTCAGAAGCAGTGATAGAGAAAACTTAAACTGGATTTTGACTGAAATAGAATACCAGCACCTTTTTCGTTTTTCTTTTGGAATAAAGTTACTTACCATTCTTCATTTCAACATTGGTAGGCTCTTTGATTGCCACGGATGCCAAAGGTCTGGTCTGGTCTTGAGATTGTGCGGCATTTGGAGATGATTCAAGGGTTGTGTTGATGGTGGTAGTTGATGGAGTTGATTTCAGCTTCTTCTTCTTGTGGTCTTTGTCTTTGTTGCGCTTCGTTGGTGGAGGTGGTTGTGAAGTGTTGCTGAAAGATGGTTTCTTTCGGAAATCATTCTTTCAAAAATCATTCTTTCAAAAATCATTCTTTCAAAAAACATTCTTTCAAAAAAAGTTTTGCCAACCAATCATCCAATTAGTAAATTTTTATTGGCCTTCTATTTTAGAAGATGAGACTTACCAGTTGATGGATTTGGACTTTCATATCTGATGAGTTTGTTAAGACGAGAATATTGATCTTTTTTCCTTTTCCAAAATTTTAATATTTATCTTGTTATTTGGTTATTTAGTACCCTATTAATTGTCCTCATCCTCCCAAAAACCAAAAATGGTTAGAACCTACCTGTTGTCAACATGAGAAGCCCCGCAATATCCACTGCTTCTGCTGGAATTGCTTCCACTATGTCTCGACTTGGAACTGGCGCTAAAAGTGTTAGTAAATTTTCAACCACCAATTAGATCCTTAAGATTTATTAATTACTATTTATTTTACTATTTTATTTTACTATTTTATTTTAGTATTTTATTTTACTATTAGTTATTTTACTACTTTATTTTACTATTTTATGAATATTTACCTTCTCTGCGAATTGCTGTTGCTGCAACTGTTGGAATATCCAGAGTCTGAGACCTTTGTGTTGGTGGTTCCAGATTCGGACTCCATCGTGGTTGGCACTACTGGCTTTGAAGCCAAACGAATTCTGAAAAAAATTTATTTTTTTTTACTTTAACCATTATAAAAGAAATGTTCATTTCATTAAAAGAAATGTTCATTTCATTAAAAGAAATGTTCATTTCACAAAAGAAATGTTCATTTCACAAAAGAAATGTTCATTTCACAAAAGAAATGTTCATTTCTTTTTTATTATTTTCTAATAATGTTCACTTGATATTTAAATAAACAGTACTGTTTTCAATAAATAGACAGTTATTGCCATCTGTGTTTTATGCCTCTCTTTAACTTTGTTTCCCAGTATTCCAATAAGAGGAAAATTTATTAGTTTAGTCACAAACCACCAAGTTGTAATTGCAGCGTAGTTGTAGTTGCAGCATAGTTATAGTCACCCCTTCGTAGATGGCGCTGCCTACTTTGTCCTGGAAACTTTCTCTCAAGGACGACTGTACAAATTGCGCTAAAACTTGATCTTTCAAGGTCCTTAAGCCAACCTAGTATCATTTCATTTAATTCAATTATTGTATTGTATAATAAAAATCATGTAAGATGTAAGATAGCCTAAGGTGTTTACTTTTTTCTGTATAAATATAATACAGTAAGAGTACATACATGTTTTAATGAATTTAATTACTTGATTTATTACTTAATCATGATCTCAGATGTACGGAAAACTGCGCCCATATTTTCTTTTCCTAAGTGTAAGTATGTAGATACTTACACATTATACGTATCGTATAACGACATAACATGTAGTCGAAGTGAAGGTCAATTCTACGTGCATATTCATGCATGAAATATAATTTTAGATTTAATGTGACTGAACGTAATTTTTCTTTCACTCTTGAATTATTTATCGCGATAAGTTCTTATGTAACTAATTTGCTGGCAAATTGCGCTTGTGGGACTGCCTTTATCGGCTAATAATGATAATTTTCTTGTTTCTTGTCATACTTGGCGAATGTGCGTTTATTTTATTTATTGCGTTGCATTTTCTTTTGTCCTTTGTGTGAAAACTGTCGTTTTAAACGTATAGAAAAATTAAAAATTTATAAATATGAACTAGTTAATAAATATTAAATTTTTTTTCCTGATGATTATAAAAAAAGTTTTGCCCGGGGTCGGTGATTGGCCTCTGATGCGGAAATAGACCGACGTTAAATAAACGAGTTAAAAAAAAAAAAGAAGTTTTACTTGGGTTTAATTTTTGTATAATGAGAGGTAGGTACTCACTTCCGGTACATAGTAGACATTTTGATGGTTCATTCCAAAGTAGAGGTTGCACAAAAATATTACACTTGGAGTATTAAATGGACTATATGTTAAAAAAAAGTTGTAAATTAAAGGAGTCGTAGATTAAAGAGATTTTGGATAAAGAAGTTGTATGTTAGAAAAGTTGTAGATTAAAGAAGTAATAGATAAAGAAGTTATGGATTAAAGAAGTTATAGATTAAAGAAGTTGTAGATTAAAGAAATTGTAGATTAAAGAAATTGTAGATTAGAGAAATTGTAGATTAAAGAAATTGTAGATTATAGAAATTGTAGATTAAAGAAATTGTAGATTAAAGAAGTTGTAGATTAAAGAAATTGTAGATTAAAGAAATTGTAGATTAAAGATATTGTAGATTAAAGAAATTGTAGATTAAAGAAGTAGTAGATAAAGAAGTTGTAGATTAAAAAAATTGTGGATGAAAGAAGTTGTATGTTAGAAAAGTTGTAGATTAAAGAAGTAATAGATAAAGAAGTTATAGATTAAAGAAGTTGTAGATTAGAGAAATTGTAGATTAGAGAAATTGTAGATTAGAGAAATTGTAGATTAAAGAAATTGTAGATTAAAGAAATTGTAGATTAAAGAAGTAGTAGATAAAGAAGTAGTAGATAAAGAAGTTGTAGATTAAAGAAATTGTGGATGAAAGAAGTTGTATGTTAGAAAAGTTGTAGATTAAAGAAGTAGTAGATAAAGTAGTAGATTATAGAAATTGTAAATGAAAGAACTAGTATAAGAATAAATAACTTATATATTAAGCAAGAGGCTGCAAAATTTGTAATAATAATATAAAAAAAACTGTTTGAAGACTAATTAAATGCACAAATCACTTCTCGCGATTAAGCAACACTCCGAGACCAAGACCAAGACGCGAACCGCAAGGTTAACCCGAGAAGATCAAGACCAAGACCACGATCAAGAGCAAGACCGACCTAGACCAAGACTATGACAAAGAGCAAATAGGGTTACGAAAGAAAAGAAAATTAGTTTTATATCCCCTTCTCTAACAAGCAACATTATAACTACCTAAGACCCAACATTAGTCTTAGAAAAAGCGTTGCATAAGAACAGTATATATGAAACCATTCTCAATAGTTAGTTGGCATTCTCACTGGAAGTCTTTTAGTAAAAATCTAGCAACAAGTGCGTTTACCACGTGCGCCAAGGCAGCTCAGATTTGCTTCACGTGTTAGGCCACTAGACTGAGCAAGAATAGAGACTTGGGGAAAAATGTCAGCTGTGGTCATGATCACGACTAATTAGAAAATGTTATTAACTACTAAATATAAAAAGTTATTAACTACCTTCCGCTCAAGAAACTTGAGAGCATTACTAATTAGAATTATTACATGAGGTCTAAGTTTATCTGATGTGGGCTATTTAAGATTACTTTTTTTGTTGTTCTTATAACTACCTATGTTACAATATGTTAGGTAATATCAGTTTTATGAAACTAATTAAGCGTTTATAACTGTTTTTGGATTTTTACTAAATTATGCAGGTACTCATTAATTTTATATATTATTATTATTATTATTATTGTTATCATTATTATAGTAATTATTATTAATGCATACACAGCATGAGCAAGATTAATAAATAATAATAATTAATGGGTTTAATTTAAAATTTTTGTTGGGAAAATTGTGCGTTCTAAACAGGAGACTGAAACACACGTGATTTGCTATATATGTACAATGCTAAAATTGGAAATGGAATTTGAGTTATTTTAGCACGTTGAAATAGTACCAACTAATTTAAATTTAATAATTTAAATTTAATAATGTAAATATAATAAACATTATAATATGTTTGAATTGTATACAATAAAATTTGTCGCTACTTGTTCCAGAATACCCCTATCCCTCTACTTTCTACATAGAGTTGCCATGAAATTGACATTAAAATAATCCGGATTAAAGAGAGTGGATGTAACACTGAGGATCTCAGTTGGCCAACATGACGAGCCGTCAGCGAAACGGATCTCATGCGCCACAACGTGATCGCCGAAGACTTCTTGATCCTTTTCTAGCTACCTGTATATATATGCGATATTGGCAAGGCCGCCTGCGATCGGTTAACGACTGGCTGCTTTCACAGAACGTTCGCGTCTACAAGAGTTAGTCAATTACCTTAACATAAATTGAATTTTTTCACCTACTTTGTCAAGGGTATAAATGCCATTGTGCCAATATATCAATATGTAAATATTTATATTTTTATAAATATAAATATTTTTATAAATATAAATATTTTTATAAATATAAATATTTTTTAAAATATTGATGTTTAGCAAAATTTTAGAACGAATCTAAAAATAGCAATAGACAGAAGTTCCTTACGGTCTTATGAGCAATCAGGTCGATCTGTTGCATAATTATGAACATTCTTAATTTAAGATAAATTCATCCTGCCAAAGGAGATAGCCTTGTACAGATAGTTGCGCAACCAAAAGTTGGTTATGCAATAAATGGAGTAGTCGAGGGTGAATCGATTTGAACATTTTTCTTAATATCATTTTGAATCTTTTTTTCTGATATTTATTATTATGATATTTATTATTATGATATTTATTATTATGATAGTTATTATTATGATAGTTATTTTAATATTACATCAAATAGAGAGAACATCAGTGCTTGAAACGAGTTCCAGAAAAGCACGTTGGACGTAACGTGAGAACTCCCCGAAGTATCGGGGAAAACTACCCTCAGCACGTTTATAATTAGCCCCGCAATTATACCCCTTTGTTTCCTGGCTTCCCTCAACTAATTTTAGCCCTTTCATGCTTTCCTCTTTTAGCTACAAACTTAAGGTCTAAAAATACCATAGCGTCACGTTCTCCATTATTTTTCTACCAATAGATAAGCTAAGCTTCTTCGACACATCAAATTGAAATGCTAATCTATTATAATTCGACATCTACATAATACTGCATCTCTACATAATACAACCACAGATACAACAAATCAAAACCAAACTAAAGTTAATTTCGCTAAGTACTAGAGTACTCACATTACCGAATTGTCAAAAATTTAAATCTACAAAAATATGTTAAAGACTCACCAATTTTTTATCAATTCTCCTTAACAAAATTCTTCTAGGCCCACTTATTACATGTTGCCAAATTTCAACGAGGGCTTAGCCTTTAGAAATCGTGTAGATTTGAATAGCCGCCATGAACTGACTTCTCCAAACTTTGACACAATTAAGGCGCACTGTGAACGCTATGGTTTTGCGATACGCGAAGAGAGAGAGAAACCAATGGCCAATAAAGTAGGTCAAAAGAGATAGAAACAGTCGAATTAGGACGCCGAAGCGAATTGTTCCTCACGCTCGCTGCAACGTGACTTGCACCCCTCCAGGCAGGTGGTTTATTGTTTATTTTTACTCAAATTTGTTAGTAGATATCGACCTTATATCAGCAGTTATTTACTTAAAATAACTTTATTCCAAGACAATACCACATAACAACTTGAAAAAATTGTCAGTTAAACTAGGAAAGAGACAAGAGAATAGTTTATAAACAAATATTAACACTGATGATTCATTTCTAATTTACTAATTATTTGCGACATTTATATCTGGTCTGCTCGATCAATTTGCTCCTCATCCCTCTATCATGAGTCCACACATAAGGCCATCGTTCAGAAGTCTTCATCCTCCAATTAACATTATAATTGTTGTAAAAATTTCCCGGGTCGTACTCAACATCACTTTCCTCCTCACTACTTCCTCCATAGCCATAGCTAGCACATTTACTCACCTTAGACATCATCTTGGCCAAACTAAACCCTCCATTATCTCTCTTGTTCGAACTCCTCCAGCTTCTGTTGTAATTATTGTAAAAACTCCCGCTATCATATTCCACCTCTTCCTCTGAATCTTCATCGGCATCTATGGTGAAGATCTTCTTGAGCATCTCTCTGGGATCTATCCATTCCCTCTTGTTTCTGGCATGCCAATCTGTGTTGTAATTGTTGTAGAAATTGCCTCCGCAGCCTTCCTCTTTTAACTGTTTGAGGTAATCTTTCATTTCCTCTTCGGTGTCGAAGCAAATGAAGTAGCCTCCACAGGTTGGTATCACGTTTGGTTGGTCGTATAGAGAAGTTTGTCCTGTTGGACCACCTCCGCTTGAACGTCCATTGAAGCTTCCAGTACGTCCTCCACTTCCTCCTCCACTTACTCTTCCACTTCCTCCTCCACTTCCTCTTCCACTTCCTCCTCCACTTCCTCCTGCACCACCACCACCAGTACCAGCACCTCCACTTGCACCTTTAGAAGCACTTCCAATGCTTCCTCCAGCTCTTCCTCCAATACTTCCTCCAGTAGTACCTTCTCCAATGGTTCCTCCATTTGTTCCTCCAGTAGTTCCTCCAGTAGTTCCTCCATTAGTTCCTCCAGCGGTACCTTCAGCGGTTCCTTCAGCAGATCCTCCACTTCCTCCACCATTCCCACTTCCAAATGAACCTCCATATGACCCACCATCAGCTTGGTTCCCATCTCGTTTCGGCATAACTTTCTTAGTAACACTTGTACTAATTATATATTTCTTCTTGCTTCCTTTGCTAGCTTTCTCACTTTCATCGACCGTCTTTTTCTCTTCCATACTCGCGCTCCCTTCAACTGGTTCGTCGCCTCCAATAGGTACAATACTTTCCCAACCAGAAGCTCTTCTGGAACCTCTAGAACCTCTGGATCCCCTAGAACCTCTGGATTCTCTGGAACCTATGGATCCTCTAGAACCTCTGGAACCTCTGGAACCGTCTCTGGAACCGTCTCTGGAACCTTCTCTGGATCCTCTAGATTCTCTTGAAAACTCAACAACTTCCTTGCCATTGCCAGGAGAATGATTACTTCTTATGCTACCTGGTGCAGAGTCTTCACTGTTTATCGACATGTAGCTGCGTTCAGATGGAGGAGTCAAGCTCCTCCCGCTGCCTCCGAACTTCTTGGATACCATCTTCACTTGAAATTTTGATTAAGAAGGAGCCTCAAGTGTTGGGGAAAATTTTGTGCTCTTAGGGCACGGTCACGTCGATTTGTAATAATTTTTTGTTGCTTTAATTGTCATTGTCTAAGATATTGTCAAGTTTTTGTAGAGCTTCTTCGACTTCTTCCTCCGTAGTTATATTATATTGTTTTTTCTTCTGGCCTAATATTTTATTTCTATTGTTTATCCCACTCCATTAAATTCCCCATGGTTCTAGTAGAACTCTTCAAATTTTATGAACACCTTTTGTTGTTCCTGTTTTTCACTAATTGTCATGCGAAATTTTCATTTACTGTGGTTTTCATTTTTCATTTATCGTCGTTTTCATTTATTGTCGTTTTATTTTTTCATTTATCATCGTTTTCATTTTCCATTTATCATCGTCTTCATTTATTGTCCTTTTCATTTTTGATTTATCGCTGTTTTCATTTATTGTCGTTTTCATTTTTCATTTATATTCGTTTTCATTTACTGTCGTTTTCATTTTTCATTTATCGTCATTTTCATTTATTGTCGTTTTAATTTTTCATTTATCGTCGTTTTCATTTTTCATTTATCATCGTTTTCATTTATTGTCCTTTTCATTTTTCATTTATCGCTGTTTTCATTTATTGTCGTTTTCATTTTTCATTTATATTCGTTTTCATTTACTGTCGTTTTCATTTTTCATTTATCGTCGTTTTCATTTATTGTCGTTTTAATTTTTCATTTATCGTCGTTTTCATTTATTGCCGCTTTCATTTTTCATTTATCGTCGTTTTCATTTATTGTCGTTTTCATTTATTGTCGTTTTCATTTATCGTCGTTTTCATTTATTGCCGCTGTCATTTTTCATTTATCGTCGTTTTCATTTATTGTCGTTTTCATTTATCGTCATTTTCATTTATTGCCGCTTTCATTTTTCATTTATCGTCGTTTTCATTTATTGTCGTTTTCATTTATCGTCGTTTTCATTTATTGCCGCTTTCATTTTTCATTTATCGTCGTTTTCATTTATTGCCGCTTTCATTTTTCATTTATCGTCGTTTTCATTTATTGTCGTTTTCATTTATTGTCGTTTTCATTTATTGTCGTTTTAATTTTTCATTTGTCGTCGTTTTCGTTTTTCATTTATCATCGTTTTCATTTACTGTCGTGTTCATTTTTCATTTATCGTCGTTTTCATTTATTGTAGTTTTAATTTTTCATTTATCGCTGTTTTCATTTATTGTCGTTTTCATTTTTCATTTATATTCGTTTTCATTTATTATCGTTTTCATTTATCGTCGTTTTAATTTATCGTCGTTTTTATTTATTGTCGTTTTCATTTATTGTTGTTTTCATTTTTCATTTATCGTCCATTTCATTTATTGTCGTTTTCATTTATCGTCGTTTTCATTTATTGCCGCTTTCATTTTTGATTTATCGTTGTTTTTATTTATTGTTGATTTTATTTATTGTCGTTTTCATTTATTGTCGTTTTCATTTATCGTCGTTTTCATTTATCGTCGTTTTCATTTATTGTCGTTTTCATTTATTGTCGTTTTCATTTATCGTCGTTTTCATTTATTTTCGTTTTCATTTATTGTCGTTTTCATTTATTGTCGTTTTCATTTTTCATTTATCGTCCATTTCATTTATTGTCGTTTTCATTTATCATCGTTTCCATTTATTGTCGTTTTCATTTTTCATTTATTGTCGTTTTCATTTTTCATTTATCGTTATTTTCATTTATCATCATTTCCATTCATTGTCGTTTTCATTTTTCATTTATCGTTGCTTTCATTTATCATCGTTTCCATTTATTGTCGTTTTCATTTTTCATTTATTGTCGTTTTCATTTATCGTTGTTTTCATTTATCATCATTTCCATTTATTGTCGTTTACAGTTTTCATTTATCGTTGTTTTCATTTATCATCGTTTCCATTTATTGTCGTTTTCATTTTTCATTTATCGTTGTTTTCATTTATCATCGTTTCCATTCATTGTCGTTTTCATTTTTCATTTATCGATGCTTTCATTTATCATCGTTTCCATTTATTGTCGTTTTCATTTTTCATTTATCGTCGTTTTATTTACTGTTGTTTTCATTTTTCATTTATCGCCATTGTCATTTGTTGTTGTTTTCATTTTTCATTTATCGTCGTTTTCATTTATTATCGATTTAATTTTTCATTTATCGTCGTTTTATTTACTGTTGTTTTCATTTTTCATTTATCGTCGTTTTCATTTATTATCGATTTAATTTTTCATTTATCGTCGTTTTATTTAATGTTGTTTTCATTTTTCATTTATCGTCGTTTTCATTTATTATCGATTTAATTTTTCATTTATCATCGTTTTATTTACTGTTGTTTTCATTTTTCATTTATCGTCGTTGTCATTTATTGTCGTTTCCATCTATCGTCGTTATCATTTATTGTCGTTTTCATTTTTCATTGTATATTATGTTTTACAAAATACATACTTATTTCAAACACTATTGTTAACAATTAATTAATTCAACGACGAATTCTCTCTTTCAAATATTTTTGTTGTTGACGCACAAAAATACTCATATAAGCAAACTTTTTTTTTATAGATTTAAGAGAATAAACGTTAATTTATTGGCTACGCTGAAGAAGAGGCACAGCCTCGAAACGTACGGAATAAAGAGATGCCTGAGATATCTGAAATACTTAATTGTTTCAATTTAAAGGCCAAATTCGAAAGAAATTCATAAAAGAAAACTTAACTTAACTTCTAATCGTTACTTGAAACACATTTTGTGTATAAAGTTAAAAATTAAGTTACAATTTACTTAAATTTAATTTATTTAAGTTATATTTCTTTAACCACAAGTATAATTGACCAATGATGTTACTTGGGTATTGTCACTCCTTGTCATTCCTTATTGTCACTCCTTGTCATTCCTTACTGTCACTCCTCGTCATTCCCTTCTGTCACTCCTTGTCATTCCTTACTGTCACTCCTTACTGTCACTCCTTGTCATTCCTTACTGTCACTCCTTACTGTCACTCCTTGTCATTCTTTATTGTCACTTCTCGCATTATTCCCATTCAGTTCACAACCAACATTCCAATTGATTCGTGAATCATCTCAATCAATTCTTATCCTCAATAATTTTGGAAATGAAATCTTGAAACCAACTCCCCAAAATCTCAAAATTCTCAGTAGAAACCAATCCCCAGCGATGGCTTGTGACCTCTCTCAAATTACTAAGAAGCTCAAAGCCCTAATATGCGAACTGGACGAGCTAAAAACCAAAAATCTAAACAAGTGTGGTGCTTGCCAAGGAGCTGTCAGGTCCTCTTGTCCTCCTGCCCATAACGGTTGCAATGGTGTGAGGACTCTGGAGGTTCTTCACCAATGTGCCAACGGTAATTGTCAACCAATGGTTGAATTCTGTTGCTGCTGCCATGACGATTATGAGGAAGACGATGAAGACGACTGTGTCGACTCTGGGAACTTCTACAATGGTTATAATATTCCTTGGAGGAACCAGAACCACAACGATTGGCTAGATCCTCAATATTTGCTATCGCAGATTCAGCAAGCTAACTGTTGCAACATGAGTTG
This sequence comes from Quadriops clusia, assembly GCA_033557875.1. Classification (NCBI taxonomy): domain Eukaryota; kingdom Metazoa; phylum Arthropoda; class Insecta; order Coleoptera; family Hydrophilidae; genus Quadriops; species Quadriops clusia. The sequence goes on from JAWQRP010000867.1 coordinate 16,689, forward strand.
CCCTCCGATGCCTTGTTGTTCTTGCCAACCTTACCAACAGCCTCAGTGTTGTTATTATTACGGAAATGGTGGTCAAAATGGAAATGGAAGCGATCAGTGCGATTCTGGGAACTTTTACAATAATTATAATAGGAGTTGGCGGAATGGTGGGTCTTCTTGGAGGGGTAACAGTATGCAAAATTATAGGAGGTGCTAGACTTCGAAGTGGTTGACCATGAGGTGCTAAACTAGGTCCTGAACAACAAGGTCCTGAACAACAAGGTCCTGAACAACAAGGTCCTGAACAACAAGGTCCTAAACTACGAGGTCCTAAACTACAAGGTTCTGAACAACAAGGTCTTAAACTACGATGTCCTGAACAACAAGGTCCTAAACTACGAGGTCCTAAACTACAAGGTCCTGAACAACAAGGTCCTAAACTACAAGGTCCTAGACTTCTAGAATCTAGTGCTATAAATTAATAAAATCCAGAGCTATCACAAAAATTTCTATGGTGGTATATACTTTAAGTTACTTTGATGTAACTCCGATGTAATTAGTAATTCAAGTTCACAAGAGTTTCGTAATTACCAATATTCTTTCTCAGTGGAACAAAAACCCAAAATGAAATTATTGCGCAATAAAATGAATCAAAAGGTGTACTAATCTGAGGTTTCATTTTCGAAGTTAGCAAAATTAGCTTTGTAGAATAAGTGTTGGTACGCAAATGCGTGCAATTCACTTGGCAAGAGAGCAAAACTACTATTATAACTAACATTAAACTATTACCACAAGTAATAATTAGTAAGTAGTTACTTGTTAGTAGCGAAAGGAAAGTTGGCAGAACTGCTAGCAAGTGTCACCAAACAAAAACCCGTCATTTTGTTTTGGCATCTGTCAGCGTTAGGCCGTCTACTAAAACCCCAAGCCAAATTTACCGATGTAGCTCACAGATCACCTAACAACTCATCAAAATTATTGTAACTAAATCTTCGTGAATAAATCTTTGTGGAAAAATCTTTGAGGAAAAATCTTTTTGAAAAAATCTTTGTGAAAAAATCTTTGTGAATAAACCGTTGTGAATAAACCTTTGTGAATAAGTCTTCGTAAAAAAAGTTATGGGTGAGGACATAACGAGTTTGGTAGAGAGGCTCAAAGACCTCGTCTGTCAATTGGATGATGGTAAGACCAAGAGGATTCTTTGTGGCCCAACAAAACGTCTCCCACCCTGCGCATTATGCCCAAATCCTCAAGGATCGTCCCCTCAAATGCCATATCCTCCTTGCAATTGTCCTTACTATCACATGTGGATGCAGTGCCAAGGACCTCAGCAATGTGAGGAAGATGAAGATGATGATGATGATGACGATGAGGATGATAGTAGTGATGACGAGACTGATTCGGAGTGTGAAGATGGAGGGAACTTTTACAACAATTACAATCAGGATTGGCATGGGAAAACCTGCTCCGAAAGAGCTAGGTCTCATGCTAAAGCCGTTTTGAAGAAGTTTTTGGAGAGCCGAAGAGATGGGGTTACTCTGGATGGGCAGAATCCTTGGGATGCTGGCAATTTGAGTTATCCTTTGAATTGCATCAATAACTACGATTGGAAGTGCAATGGCAATTGCAACAGTGGCAATTGTAATAGTAGCAATTGCAATAGTAGCAATTGCAATAGTAGCAATTGCAATAGTAGCAATTGCAATAGAAACAATTGTAATAGTAGCAACTGCAAAAGAAACAACGGAAACGGTAGCAATTGCAATCCTAACAATTGCAAGAAAATTGGCAATGGCAATGGAACGAATTGTCCACGACGTTTGAATTACTCTCCAACTCGCAAAAACAACTGTCCTTTAAATTCCATGAGGTCTCCAAATTGTTCATATCCTCCGATTTGCAACAGTCCTGTAAATTGCATAAGTCCTGCAACTTGTATAAGTCCTGCAAATGGTATAAGTCCTGCAAATGGCATAACTCCTGCAACTTGCATAAGTCCTGCAACTTGCATAAGTCCTACAACTTGCATAAGTCCTGCAACTTGTATAAGTCCTGCAAATTGCAAAAGTCCTGGTCGTTGTCACAGTCCTGCAAATTGCAATTGTCCTGCAACTTGCAAAGGTCCTCCAAAAGCGAGCGAAATAGTTAAACAACAAAGATATAGTTGCACCCTTCCTCCAGGATTAGGTCCTTGTACTATGAACATGATCCCCCCAACAGAGGGCGACACCTGTGCCGTTTGGAAGAGCGAAACGAAGCCGTGTAGTTATGTGTGCAAAAATTGAGAAAAAAAATGTTTTGATAGATATTGTGGTATTCTTCATAGAACTGTGAAAATGTTGTCCTTTTCTATTGACTATTATAAGCTGTTTTGTCCTGTACTTTGTCATTGTTTGTTTTGTTAACGTCTTGTGTCGTTTTGTGTTGTACTAATGTGAGTTTTATGCAAATTAAGAAAAAATATAATATATTATTTTTGTTTTAGAAAGTTATTATTTGAATTGTTGTTATTCGAATATTTAAAAGGATTGATTTATAAGGAAGTAGCGACCTCTACGTACGACTTGGGGAACAGAAGCGTTTAATCGATTAACACGAATTTATTACAGGTCTCTACATCCATGATGAGTTTATGTAACATTCCTTATGTTCTTTAATACCACAGAGTCCGTGTTAATACTTTCAGTATAGGCAACTCTAAATTCAGAATAGCATATATTTTGCTTTAATAGGTTTTAATAACAATAAACATGTAACTGTTAGTGGTACCTACGTAGGTACGTAGTAGAAGCACATATGTGGTAGAAGTAAGTTTCCTAAGGTATAATCAAATGACAAGAATTAAATTAAAACCTCCCCAAGAGATGAACCAGTAAAAAGGATTTTCGCTTCGCTGACAAAGCCTCTGACATCAAAGCATCTATAGCTGATGGTTGGAAGATCAAACATCATTCTGTATGTGATTAAATGAACCTTCACGTTCAAGTAAACAAAAATCGCATTTTAAGAGGTAGTCAGTCGTATCTTAAGCGAAAATTAGAGATTTTATGTGGAGATTTAATGTAGAGATTTTATGTAGAAATTTCATATAGGGATTTCATGTAAAAATTTCATATAGAGGTTTTATGTAGAAATTTCATATAGAGATTTTATGTAGAAATTTCATTTAGAGATTTCATGTAGATTTTTTTTACTAGATAAAATTTTCTACATGTTCATAACGAATCCAGGATTGAGAAATATGAGAGGAAAAATCAACGTATAGAAATAATTCAATTTAGCTAGCCGTGAGGCGGACATAACGGCGCTGCCATGAAAAGGATTTCCAAATATCGTTAAGATAACTACCTACAATGTCGGCGTAGCTATTGGAATGTTTTTATTTGATTTCTCGTTCAGACTCGAGATATCCGTTCTTGTCGAATTGATTTAGTTATTATGGATTGGGGCTAAGGCTCTAATTTTAACTTAAGAAATATATAAAATAAAAATATATGAAATAAAAATATATATATATATAAAAATATATAATGTAATATTTATAAAAAATTATATAAAAAATATTTTTGAAAATAAACAACGAAATGCACCAAAGATCCATTCTTAGAGACAAGTGCACAGAAGCATTCTCATTTGTTCAATTTTCCTCAATTTTCCAGAACCTGCATAATGAAGTGTCGAAATGAGGCGAGATCAAAGTAAAGAGGTTCTTAAGCTCAAAGCCAACCAGGTAGCATCAGGTGTAGGAAATTAATTTGCCTTCATAATTAACCCAAGAGTTTTCATTTTCTCCAAGTCTAATATCCGGTAGCAAACAGGGAGACCCTTTTACTTTAAATTTAACCAATGATTATCTTCTGAGGAGGTTTGGTGTTTCGTACACAAGGGTAGATACAGGGTGTCCATACATAACTCATCTCTCAACATATTCTTGGCTCTAGCCGTTCAGGAACTAAAAATGAAAGCCAGAGATGTATTAAACGGTTTCGCCCTGTATCTGTGATACAGGGTGAGTATTTTTAATCTGCAAATTTTGATCGATCAATATTTGCAGATTAAGAATACTCACCCTGTACAAGTATCGCCTGTGATACAAGTCTCGCGCTTTAATTTCCCTAAAGAGCCCACATGTTCGCCTAAAAGGCGACTTCGCAAATTGGGGTAACTCTAGACTTTCACCATTAATGCTGGAGGGTTTCGTTAATTGCTCTTACCTTCGGACGGAGTGAAACTCACTTTTGATAGAATCTAACTAATTGAAACTAACTAGGCAATCGAGACAATAACGGCATTGAAACTAACCACGAGACAAGCCGATAATATGAAATAAAACAGGAAGCTAGCGAATGTGGTAAAGAGGAAAAAATGCTTTATTTATGCAGATTAGGATAGCTCATTTGCAATAAGGAATCGCCGGCACGAGCAATGCTATGGTTTCGCCAGAGTTAATTACGTATTGTAAAGGTATGATGTATATTGCAAAAGTTCTCGATAATGAATAAATAATAGCGCGGCTTCTTTATGATTTTTTTTTATTTTAGTGTAATTTATTATTTTTTTAATTATATTTCTATATGTTTATTTTTCTTTTTTTTTCCTATTTTTTCTTTTTTTTTTTTTTTTTTCGTTTTCCTGTAAGCCAGTTATCAATTAAATTAGAGAAAGAAGCATTGTAGCGAACAACTTTGATTAAATATAGAGCAATCAAACGAAGCAAAGATGAAATTTTTCCAACCAGGTAAACGTTTGGCGTAATAGGTTTTTAAATCAATTTCAATGCGGGAAATTTCATTTTTATTAGGGAATATTCGAAGCGAAAACACTGTTTCTGAATCATCCAGCTTCCGTGCAAATTTCCTTATTTTTGCAGCAGTTTCGCATTTAAAACTTATCGTTCTACTGATTCTCGCGAACTTTGTAACTTTAAACTTCCATTATCTGAACTTTTAAAATTTTCTTTTTATACCTACATCATCTACCTTTCTATTTTTTGATATTACATAGATGCACTACATCTATAAAGTCGTTAAATTAGTAAAAAAGAACATGTAGGTGGTATAAAAAATATGTACTTTAAAACTATATAATATAAAAAATATGTAACATAAAAAATATGTAACAAAAAAAATATGTAACATAAAAAATATATAATATAAAAAAAATAAATAATGGAGAAAAATGATACAAGTGTCGCATCGTTCCTTCTATACACATTGTCAGCACGTAAGTGAAAAGAATTCACTATTCATCGCCAGAATATAACTTTTTTCCAACAAGATGATTTCCCAAGCGTTATATTACCTACATGCCTCGTAATAAACGTTTTAGAAAAGGTATCTTTGTGGGCCCGCACTATACATTTATAGGCTCTTGTTATGCGGTAACAATGTTCTTATTGAGGATTTTTTATTCAATGGAAAGCTGTAAAGAAATGATATATCATGTGCAAAAAAAATTAGTCATGCGCAAAAAAAAATAATCATGCGCAAAAAAAATTAGTCATGCGCAAAAAAAAAATCATGCGCAAAAAAAAAATCATGCGCAAAAAAATTAATCATGCGCAAAAAAAAAATAATCATGCGCAAAAAAAAATTAATCATGCTCAAAAAAATGATATATCATGCAAAAATATATCTTTAGTCCTTTAAAACAGCAATAACAATCTTTTTAATTAAATTAATCGATATAATTAAGCAGAAATGATAATAATTATCATTAAGTTAATTACACCTATTAATTCGTTAATAGATCAAGTTTACTTTACATGTTTTAATCTTATTTTGCATTTTGTATTTATTCTTTTTAAAAAATATTAATTTTCTTGATTTGAACCCATTTAGTTGTTTTACTAATATAATGATATAAGTATTTTGTACTTCAACTATTTATTTTTTAAAAAACACAACCGGTTTCGGGTTATATACCCATAATCAGGTGTTAACTACAAAAACATGACTTATTAAATACATGTAGAAATAAAATATTACTAATTGCTACTTACAATATTAATTATATATGAAAATATTAAAATGTCATATTTAATTAAATAATTGATGTAAATAACGAAGTGAACTCAATTGTTCATTTAAACAATGGATATGTTGTTTTTTTAAACGATGAATTTCCATTGCTTCTAATAAACTGAGTTTAGCTCCTTTATTTAGGTGGTGAAGAAATTCTGTTGTATTTTTATCAAATTTGTGAAAATGTTCTTGAATATGTTTTCCAAAATTTGATGTGGTATTTCTTGTTAGGTGTTCTTTAATTCTTGTTTCTAATTGTCGGCCTGTTTCACCTATGTAT
>JAWQRP010000868.1:0-22967 GCA_033557875.1 Quadriops clusia
CCCTTTGGTATGAAACAAACTATTCGTTAAAATAAACGATTAGAGCAAAACAATAATTTATTTCGTTGCTTTTTAATTTGTTGATGCAAGTAGTTCAATTCTCCCTTACAAAACTCATTGATGTTCTTTAAAATGCGAATTTTTTTAGTGGCGCAACCATCGATACACACTCACCATAGAAATCATATTCCTTAAAATGGGAAAATTACCGACGGACGGACGGACGTACGCACGTATGTACGTACGTTACGACGGTAATTATGTTTGTTGATTCCCAATTAGGGTTTGAATACTATATTTTAACTTAAAGAATAAAATTAGTAATTGTGTTCCAGCTACAAGAGTGTTCTATCTATTTGACTCTGCTGTATTATCTCGTATAGATAAATCGATAAATCTACCTATTGGAGTTCCTGTACCATTTCGATTCTACTCTACCTCTTCTATGCCTATGATAAATATACCAACATTAGTTTTACATAAGTATCGATGTTAGGTCTATGATTTTGAATACATTGCTTTTGTTTTTTGCATATTATTTAACGTTATTGCGACTGGTTGGTGAATTTACATAATGTTTCTCGCTGTGCCCGATGGTGTCTACTAATAAGAAAAATAAGGAATAAATCTCCAGAGCAAAGATGAAATGGACCTCATTTTTTAGGGGTTAAATTTTGCAACGCTCTTCCTTACAAATGGTCCTCTTATTATCTGCAATCTGGAAAATGATGAGCGTTTCCGCGATAATTTAGGCATATGTATTCATGCCGTGCTGTTTTCCGGATCCCTCTATTGTCCCGGAAATGATATATCTGCAAGAATCTGGGTGTATTTTTGCGTTGTTAATGGGCGGCAATATAAACTTAGTCAAGAGTTTAAATGGATTTGCACCCTCGGAAGTGTCAGAGACACGAGACGCAATTAGGGAGTAGGCCGCGGCCGTCACAGACACGCCAGCGCACTTCTGAGGGCCCATACTTAGCTCCAATTACTTGTCGGGATGTGATTTAAGAAATTAAGTGCTTATAGGATTCAGCACGACTGAGATTTCAGGACCTAAACAAAATGTACTCGTAGGAATTTTCAAAGTTAACTTTAATACTTGGACGTCCAAGTCAAGATATTGAAACATTTTCTATCTCTTTAGTTAACTTTAATGATTAAAAAAAATGACAAACATGGCGAATGAAACTATTATAGTTGAGCGCTGTATAGATTTAGGAAACGATCGCAAGGAGAAAAACCGTAAATTAGTACAACACAGAGGAAATGTATTCATATAGCGGCAATAAAGCAGCTTTATGAACGTGTATCCGAACGTCGTGTCGTGTGCTAAAGTTTTTATGGTACATCGAAATGAGAATGGCAGAGCGTAATTTTTCTTCTAGTATCCCGCCACACTAACTCGTAAAAGACAAACGAGCAATTAAATCAGATCTGGAGGTAGTAAAGAGAGTGGAAGCGAGCGTCCTGTTCTCAATAACAACAACCGTCAAGTCGTAATGTCATATCAGGGATGATGGCTTTTCAGGGAGCCCCTTTCATATATGAATACCAGCTTTATAGAAGTTTTTGTGCCGCAAGCATTAATATAAACGAAAGAATGCATTAGAATGGCGGAGGAGCCAGGAAAATGACAGAAACAATAAGCGCGGTCGCATGTTGTCCTTGCCGGCCTGACATTTATAACTACAACTAATGCTCTGACTGACATGTTGCGCATTATCTCAGCCCCCATCCAATCACGGGGGAACAATGCGGATAACGATGATTGTCGGCCGACGAGAGTCCTCCAGAGTAATGGAACATCTTCAGGACCCGTTAATGACCCACCTACCGCCTGATCGAATCTGTCAAAGTTGCACAATCATATCGCTTTTGTGACTTGCCTTCGCTACGTCATCATTACTGAACGCTTTTCTCACCTCCAATTAAACACATTGGCTTCAACTGAAAGAGATTAAAGGAACGGAAAGGTGTAATTCGTTTTATTTTGTCTTTGTCTTGATAGGAGTTTTTGCTCGGTTTGAAAATGCCGGTCAGCTTTATTTTCAATGGTAGTGTCGCCATTCTTATTTGTTATATGCAATATACTGTTATACTCGTATATCTGTCGCAGGGAAATTATGAAAACAGAGATTTGATTAAATCTCTAAGATAGATGATCAATTGACGGAAGATGTTAAAATTACAACTCTGTGGGATGATTTCCCTAAACAAAGTAAATGATTTGATCAAATCCCTTAACTGTTTCAGTGAAAAGAAGAAATAATATTGTTTAGATATTAAAAGTATTTATTTAGTAAACCATGCATTATTAAATGTAGAGTAGGTAATGCAACAATAGGCATTGAAACACAAATTATTTATTCGAAACTAATTAACAAAAGAAATAGGCACTTAAGCTGATATTTTTAAAAACAAAAAGGATAATTATAGTGAAATTTTAGACATTTTTAGTAAATTAATTAATAATTAGTAATGTTCATTCAATTTTATTAATTAAATCACTAAAAATATTCTTTTTGTTTTTAAAAATATCAGCTAAAGTGTCTATTTCTTTTGTTAATTAGTTCCGAATAAATAATTTATGTTTCAATGTCTATTGTATTACTTACTCTAAATTTAATAATGCATGGTTTTCTAAATATATACTGTTAATATCTAAACAATATTATTTCGTCTTTTCACTGAAACTTTAAGGGATTTGATCAAATCACTTACTTTCTTTAGGAAAATCACCCCACAGAGTTGTAATTTTAACATCTTCCGTGAATTGATCATCTATCTTAGGGATTTGATCAAATCTCCGTTTTCATAATTTCTTTGCGACATAATTAGTATTACAAACATCTGTAGTTTTCGAAATTTTCGAGTATTTGTGATTGCCATTTAAACATCTAATATATAAAATCCCTATTCTGTCTGTCTATCTGTGGATTTGTGGATCGGTGGATCTGTGGATCAGTGGATCTGTGGATCTGTGGATCTGTGGAACTGTCTGGCCGTCCGTAACGAAAACTACACTGATAAAAATGAATAAATTCATTTATCAAATATCAGTTTGTTTCCAATTCGTATATACAAGACAAATAATGAATTGCTTGGACATATAATAATGTAAGGTATCCTATCTCATTTATTGGTGAAGCTCTTGAAGCACATTCGCAACTTTAAACGATAAAAAATGTTTCAACAACTAATAGTTTGTGATGTCAAGCAATCATTTTTCTCAGTGTAGCGAGAAAATTACCCAAAATGCCGCCGCTCCGTCGGTAAGAGCTTTAACAAGTTGATAGTTAGGTTATTTAAATAATTAAATGTCATTTGTGACAGCGTCAAAATTAAGATATTGAACTTAAAATTCGGCGATGCGACCGTCGGCCACGGTCTTGAATAGTACAAAATTAGGTTAGGTAAATATGTCATTTGTGACAGCGTCAAAACTCAAAATGTTAAACAGTATTTGGTGTTGCTTAGGGTTATCTGATTTAAAACGATTTCTTCAAGTCTGTTCTAGAATCACCCGATTTGCAAAAATCGGGCTCCCGTCTAGTGAATATATAAATCTAGTAGTGGAAAGAACAATAACTAGCAGTAATTTTTATCAGTAATTTATAACCAGATATTAATTTAATGCAGATATACATTTAAGAAAAAAACCTCTTTTATTAGAAATACTCTTTTTTTAAAGAGAAACATCAGGGAATATCAAACTGATATAATGTTTCAAAAGAGAAATTGTGTACAGAGCCTATGTATTCATGTTGCACCGAAAACAACATTTCAGAAACATATAATAATTATAAATATAAAATATTTTGTACTAATTAAAAATAATCTTGAAATTGGTTGAGACTCAGTATTAGCATAGACAAAGGAATATATGTAACATATACTCCTTTGTCTATGGTATTAGTCAAATTATCAAAATTAACGTCTTTTCACCTCATGACTACATATTACCTTGTCATTTGGTAAATTGTATTTGCTTTGCTGTCGTAATTTACTTAGTTTTGATAATTTGTCTTAGGCGCGATATGTCTTACATAGACTCTGATAATGTCAAATGCTTGAAGAAACCGGTCAGCCTAGTGCACAAAAATACATAAACATTAATAACGAGAATACGTTGTTTCTCTTTTTTTTTAAGGGTTTCTATATTTAACCTGGTAGTTCAGTAAATAATACATTATACTCAGCATATATTTTTCATTCAAATCAATTTGTAAATGTTGTTGAGGTGTAAGAAGTAATTGCACTTAAATATATATATTTTGTAATGTAATTATGCTTTCTTAGGTAGATGAAGAGATGATACTTAAATTAATACGTACTTCACTTTTATCCATCATTGGAACAGAAAATCCTACGATTTTAAGTAGTAAATATGTATTGTTAAATTAAATCATCTATGGAATTTCCACTTCGTTGGTTTTTTTAATACTACACTCATTGCATAATGTTATAATATTTTGTACATACGTATAATGCTATACGTCACATTAATAATGAGGAATTAATATTGCGTCCATTTACTGGTAAATAATTTGTGCAATATACCGTGAAAAAATACAATAAATAAAATTGCGCTGGCTGATTCCTAGGGGGTTATTAAGGAGTGTACATTCCTGCGAAAGATTCCGAAAAGAATCCCTTTAAATATCTTGCCCTTATAGCTCCATATTACGAGCCCCATATTACAGGCGTTTAAAATTCGCAGGCAGCACCTTTCACTTCCGCTGATTTGTGAAAATCGGCGAGGAATTTTTTCGATTTGTATGTAAGTCGGCAGCCCTCGATTACGCATCGCTGCGAAATCAACTCGTCCTGCCCCGATTCTTCATTACGGCGATTATCGCGTTCTCTATTCACATTCTTTTTCGAGCTGCTGACGTTGACGTTCCATCCTGGCCAATATGCAGGGCCCCACAACAAACCTGTCAGAAGATTATATAACGTATGAATATCATATCTGTATCAGCCCTCGGTCTAGCATAATGGGGGGATTAGCGAGAGATTTTCTGTGTTATTTTTTACGACGCGATTGTTCACCGAACTCGTTGGATCTGACAGGAGACAAAGGATGAGGGAATTGAAATGATGATTTGAGACACTTCCCGACAGGACGCATGATGCAGCTTTTAAAAAGGAGGGTCGTTATCGATTGAAGGTTAAGAAACTAAATAAACTAATGGGATAGATATTAAAATAATGGGAGAGGTGTCTGGTAAAGCGAACGGTTTTGTTTACTCCTCTTTAAAATCAATAAAGGGTCCTTTTTTGTCTTGCATACAAATAAATTTGTTTCGCTGTCCACGACTTCTGCGGCACTTGGAATAACGGACTCCATTAAAATACACATTAGGGAACGACAGGATTAGAATTTATTACCGTGACAACCCCATATTTTAAAATGCTTATAAATCAAAGGGCGAGTTTCATGCTCTCGGCAAAGTCCAACTTTACAAATTGTTAGTTAGTACATATTCTTGATTTGTTTTTATTACTTATTTATTAGGTATATTATTTTTTTATTTTAAGAGTATTTTATTCTACTAGTATATAAAATAATAATAAAAAATTAGCACCTAGAACTACTTATAAATGTAGGTATAGCTTAGATTACATACTCGCCCTTTGTATAGATCCGCAGTTAGTGAAAAGGGCGAAGGGTGAGCCGGCAGCATTCAAATTCAATCCCTAACCCAAAGTACAAAAAGTACATTCATCGTAGAGAAATTAATTAAAATTAAACTCAAATTTCAATAAGCGCACCTCCTGAATACCAATCGCGGATATCAAAGGTTGCCCCAGTAACAATTTCAGGAAGTGGAGTAACATAAAATAGGAACAAATGTACCGGTCCACCCCTTTGGTCAACGGGTGCGTCTACAAAACGACGTTTTTTGAAGTTGATTCAACATCACAGGTAACTGGGGCCTTTGTAATGAAAAGAATGGATGCGGTCGATTCAGGTTACGAATATTACCATTAAGTTTGTGAAAGAGTTCTGCTCAACTTTTTCTCTCGTTAATTTGTTCATGCTCTGTCGAGCCAATTCAGAACTCACCCTCACGAAATTTTTAGTGTGAAGAATGGTAGGCGCAGAAGTTTTAATAACGTGTGTGGGGTATTCGCCATAATTTGGGATAATGCCAGGGACGTAATATTTAAGAAACTACAAGATATATATTTACGACATTTAGATGTTTTATGCCCGTGTCAAAGTACACATAAAGGGAACTATAAAGAAGGACGACTGGTTTCCGCGCGCATATTAAAACATCGAAATGCCTCAATATTTTTACAACCCATAAAACGGGACCAGGGCGTTGATACAAAGGGGCAACGTGACAAAATACGATCATAAAATGCGGCAAACTATACAAAGCTCGCATAATATCGCGGATAAAGACGGTTGCAGTTGTAAATATTTATAATTCTTATGCGAAAAATAAAAAAAAGTTTATTACTTCGATTCGAATCGTGTGAGCGGAACATTGGATTAGTCTTCCCCTCCCTGTTACTCGAGGTACATTACACAATAAAAGCTTGGATTGCGACATTATTTCTATAACATTTATTTAACAAATAATAATACAAATGTAGAAAAAAGCAGTCAAGTTAGTTTCACAGGTTTCTGTTTTGCATGAGATTATTAATCCATGAAATATACGGTCCCACTTTGGTATAAATTGAGGATATTCCTGAGGTACCACAGTCTTTGTAACCGAACGAAATAATGCCAAGCACATACCAACGCAACTGATTTCCTTCAACGTTTAGGTACATCAACGGACCTCCTGAATCACCCCTACAAGCATCTTTCTTTTCACCTCCTGCGCAAATTTGAGATTGTGACAGACTTATTCCTTTTTCTCTGTACCATCTGGAACAGGTATCGAACGGAGTGATAGGAACTTTGGCTTTGAGTTTTATATTGCTTCTTACATCTCCAGAACGTTGATCTAAACAATAAGTTATTTAGTGAACAATGCGACATCACTTTAAAGCTAATTTAATGCGTTTACCTCTTTTAACAGTTCCCCAACCAGCAATATAAAGATAATTCTTTGCTCGCAAAGATTTCGCTTCAACATCGAACTGAGGTAGACAGATAGGTTGAATATAATCTAAAAATGAAAAAGATTCATAAGGTATACATATAAACCTGTAAAATTCGTTTACCTGTAAATTCAACATTATGCATCAGTCTTATCAAGGCTATATCATTAACTCTACTTGGGGTGTTCGAGTTGTAATTTGGATGAGGATAAACTGATTGCACTCTCACGTCCACTGTTTGGTCGATGCACTGGTCTTCATCCCATTCAACATCACAGTCTTTTTGCGTCAACAAGTCATATTCCCCTAGTGTAACATTTTCCCTAGAATATTGAAATTATAAAAAGAAATATAATTCAAAATTTCACTGCGTTACACTTACAATGTCCCCAATTCACGAACGGTAGCCCCTGTTACACAATGCGCTGCAGTTAGAACAAATTTTGCACTGATTAGTACTCCGCCACATGCTAAAGCAGGCCCAAGTTCTGCAAATTAAGTAGATTGAAATTAATAAAATTGTATCCTACAGGAAAAAGATATTATTACTTGTTCTATACTTCAGCAAAGCCATCCAAGGGAACTCGTCAATACCAGAAATGGTACCATCAACAATCCTGTTGTCCAGCGGTTGGTCTCCGCAAGTTGCTTTCGGCGGACCAGTTCCTTCGCCAAATCTGTTGCCTAGATCTGGCACGAATTCCGCCTGAATCCTATTCTTGATTGGTATATATTCTTTGAACTTTGTACTAGTTTGACAACAAACCTGTGGAGTGTCCTCGGAGAACCCACATTGGGATTTTTTGAAATACTTCAATTGTTGCAAAGTCGCATTATTGTCTAAGAACGTGTCCTTGAGTTCCGGGCAATTTGGCAATTCGATACATTCGCCCTCTGTGGAGTTTGGAGTAGCGCAAATTTCAGCCGCCGAGGCTAAAAAGAAGGAACTATGTAAATTGTACCATTGAAAATGATAGTCCTAAATTCAAAGGATTAGAATGTTAGAAATGTTACCGAAAGTATTACCCAATTTAGTGGGTAAGAAAGCAACAACGACGTTATTGATTATTTAAGTTTAAGGCAATAAATTTAATTTACATAATAAAACATTTGGTGTTGAAAACAAAGATGTAACATTATTATTATTAACAGTAATATTATTAAACATAACCTAAATCTCAATAAGTTAAAACAAGATTCATGATATTCCAAATTGGTGTCGTGAAAAAAAGACGCCGTTAATCTCCGATCTTTTTAAGATAATTTTCAAGCAGAAGAAAAAATCGCTTACCATTCAATGAGAAGATGACCCCGGCATAGATTGTAAACAAAACGGTACGAGACAAAACGAACATTTTCACAACAACTCGTTCGGTGTTGTGTCGACGAGAATCCTCTACATTCATAGTACTTTCCCAACAACCTTGACTTAAAATGACCGAATAACCTTATCTTATTGGCGGACTACTTACTTGTTTACTTGTTATCTATAGCTTCAATTACTTTTCCTCTTCTTCGATTGCATTTATTGTAGTCCCACCATCAAATCGCGGACTGGAAGCGCGGCGAGTCTGTAAAAACCAGTACTAACGCTATAAGGCAGGCGATCGGTTACTTGAACTTATTAATGAACGCGGCTCAATTTGCAATACACCTTCTGTCAGCGTAATTTACTTTAGAATAGTATGTTTTTATTTCGTGGAAATGGAACTGAAAGTAAAGATATACTAAAAGTAGTTTATTAAGAAACAAAACTTGGTTTCTTGCGTTTATGTAACCACGTAATGAGCGGCATCAAAAATAGAATGGTGAATTGAATGACATTTATCATATGTTTTGGCAATAAATTTCCTTCTCGCTTTCTCTCCGTCAATTGGTGAAATTATTTGTCTCCCACTATTTACGATTTTCGGACGCCCTGTCCATCCTCTTTGTCAGTTTGACAATATTTGGCACGTGAAAGAAACAAATGCACTGACTTGTCAAATAACATATAAGTGGTCTGAACATTATCTTTGAGAAAATTTGAAATGCAAATTCGAAATTTGATTATTTGTACTTGCATATGTCATGGTTGACAATTCGGCTACAAGTTTACCAGTTGTTGGGTCCGCTTCGTCAGAGTATTCGTCGGATTCAGAAAAATTGTCAGTCAAGAAATCGTCTTCAAAGTCAGTGAAGGAGTCTTTCAAATCGAAATCGAACGTTGGTGCCAAAGGAGACGCTGAGGCCCCGAAGAAGAGACGCGGCAGGAGGCACGTAACTAGCGTTTGTCTAATAAATTGCCGATATGACGTTATTCGGAGGACGGTGTCGAAATTTAACTATAAAGAGGTAGGGGAGGGGGACAGTTGGAACATGTACTGGACCGATTTGTCCATATCGATAGAAAGATGTAAGGAGATGAAAAGGTACCAAAAGATCAATCATTTCCCGGGAATGCTGGAAATATGCCGCAAAGATTTGCTCGCCAGGAATCTAAATCGCATGCAGCGTCTCTTTTCCAAAGATTACAATTTTTTCCCAAAGACTTGGTGCCTCCCAGCGGATTTGGGAGAATCCCTCGCTTACAGTAGATTAAGGAAGAACAAAACGTACATTCTTAAGCCGGACGCCGGAAGTCAAGGTAGAGGCATCATGATTACCAAGACTTTGAAAGACATCAAACCTTCCGACAGGATGATTTGCCAAGTATACATTACGAAGCCTTTTCTAATAGATGGTTTTAAATTTGACTTGAGGATTTACACGCTCATCACTTCTTGTGACCCTTTGAGAATTTACATCCACAAGGAAGGTCTAGTAAGATTCGCGACCAGCCGGTACAAAGAACCCACGGGAGTAAATATAACCAATGTTTTTATGCACTTGACCAACTACGCAGTTAACAAACACAGCCGAACGTACAATCAGGATACAGAAGCTGGAAGCAAAAGAAAGCTGTCATGGCTCAACAGTTACCTGAGAAGCATGGGCCATGACGTTGACAAGCTTTGGCATTCTATAGACGATGTTATAATAAAAACTATTGTCGCCGCTTATCCTGTTTTAAAGCACAGCTACTGTGCCTGTTTTCCAAATCATGACGTGATTCCTGCCTGTTGCGAACTGCTCGGCACTGATATTATCCTGGACAGGCGCTTGAACCCTATTATACTCGAGGTGAACCATTCTCCTAGTTTCCACACAGACACCGAATTAGACTGCGAAGTCAAAGAGTCATTACTTTATGACATGTTTTCAATGATTCACTTGGAACGGTGCGACAAAAGAAAAATCATGCGAGAAGATAGAAAGCGCATTAGGGAGAGGCTACTGCAAGGAATTAACCCCAAAGAGGTTTCAGGAAACTCGGAAGCTCGAACTTTCGCTGAATACCACAAACACGAGATGGCAAACAGAGGGGGATTCAGATTGGTCTTCCCAATTCACAACGATCGCAGTTACGAGAGGTTCTTCAACCAGGGTTACAGTTCGTTGTACTGCGAAACAACCTCTAGCAAGGCTAAAGAATTGGCCCAAGCTCAGAAACGCGAGATGATGGAACACAAAGCCAAGTTGGAAGCTGCCAAACGAGTGACGACTTTGAAAGCTCCGATTGCGAAACCAAGACCAGAAAACGTTGTGCCAAGTTTGAGCAGACCACATCATAGCATTGCGGTTAAGAAGAATTCCTTCGAACCGCAGATGATCATCGAATCTGATGAAAAAGACAGATTGAGTAAATTGGCCCAAAGAGACTTTTTGGTCCGCAGCTTCGGGTTACTTGAGCACGTGTACCACGCGATGAAGTTGAATGGCACCCTACGCCCACAGGACGAGAAGAAATACGCCAATTTGGAAAAGAGCAAACCATACATCGCGTCTACAGTAAATACCATCACGGGCAGCGCTGGACCTGCCATTAGCGACCTAATGGAAGGTATTAGAGGAGCAGGAGCTTCGATCAACACCAGACCTGAATTGCAAGGAGATTATGGAGTGCCGAGGAGCCAGGTGGCCAGAACTTTCAGCAACGCAGCCAAAATTAACGCTCAAGTAAATAGAACTTTGAACAGCAACACAAATACAAATATCGGTCATCATACATAGCTCAACCCTATTGTAATAAACGTTTTATGTTTTAATAGATAGTATCAATTGTGTTGTTGCTCTAGTTGTATTTTATCATTATAATTTATAAGTGTACAGATACTTGAAACGAATAAATATAAATAGGTTATTTGGTACGAACGAAATAAAAAATTTACTTTATTTCATCAAGATTTGTCAGGTTCGCGAAAGAATTTGTGCGGATTTTTTAATTTATTTTATATTTTAGTATAAATGGCCATTTTAATCCTTTTAATTAAATTAGATTGAACATAATAAAAATACCTAAATAATAAATTGAGCCTTATTTTCATTTACAACTTAATGTTATCTTTTATCCATTGAAGGTAAGGAGGAACGTAGGTGTAAACGCCCGGGAAAGCCCCGCAAGGGTTATTGTAGCCCAAGGATACTATTCCAACTAAATGCCACGCGAATCCTTTATCTCCCGTTACCAGTTTCATCACAGGACTACCTGAATCCCCTAAACAGGTATCTCTTGAGGTGCTGCCTAGGCAAAGTTGCTGGTCACTCAGAATATTTCGAAACACATCTCGGCAGTATTCTTTGTCAACAACTAGTAACTCTACCTTCCTTTTTAAAGAACTGCGACCTTCTAAAACAGAGTAAAATAGATTGTTAGCATTAGATTAAAGTAATAATTGTTTTATATAATAGTAGATTCCATATGTTCGAGCTCTAAAGGCTGACTACGTTTTATGTACTGCTGCAAGTGACATTTTCAAGGCGAGTTGTGAACTAGATAAAACACTAGCCAATTCCGACTACTCTGATGATGATGGCTTTCCACCAGTTATGAAGTAGGTGACTTACGAGAAGATATTGCGATTTTTGAAGATTTTCAAATGTTACCATAGTTTAAATTGTGCCCTTCAGTGTGCACATATTTAACTATGGCTGATTTGGAAGTTTAATAGAATCGGGCTTGATTTAAGGTAAGAATTTGTAAAATCGATGAAATGATTTAGTAATGCGGTTAGGTTAATTCTACAACAGTTATTTCGTTAAAACTACTTATTACCAATATATACCTACATAAAACAATAACCGTGAAAATCTAAAGTCACTCAATAATTATTGTTTAGGGCGTTTGTTTCTGTTAGAACGCAATTATTAAAATCATTGAGTAGTTAAAAATGAAATTAGCATATAATAAGGCTGAGAACAATGGATAAATAACAAAATATTTAAATGTTTAAAATTTTCCAACGGCTGCATTTTTAGTCGACGTATTGCCGATATTACCAGTTCCTGGAACGCTTTAGTCCCGGAGCGTCCAATTTGTAATTTAATCCAAATTACTTAGAAAAAGAGAATGCAATTACCTCTCTCTGTTTGTCCCCAGCCGACCACAGTGTAATTATTGTACTGACTCGGATCGAACGACTCTGGTGGCAAGCAAATCGGTTTCACAAAATCTAAAATTAACGTAAAATTAATTGTTTTGTTATTACTAGTATTATTACTTGACATTATTATTATTAGTTATTATTATCATTTAAATACATTTACCAGATAACGAGGCTTCCCATTGAAGACGCAGCAACGCTATATCGTGATAAAATGAGTTAACATTGTTCGGATATATTACAACTTTGTCTACCTTTATAACTTGCGTTGGAGGCGCACAGTCCGGGATTGAATCGTAATAAACACAATCTGTTTCATTTCGGGTATCGTACTCTCCTAAAACAACGCTGTCCCTAAAAGTAACATCGAAATTATCATTTTTTGGTAATTTTTAAATCTAATATTTTATTCATGTTACTACTACTTATTAGCACTTACAATATGTTGGAAGGTGAATTCACACAATGTGTGGCAGTCAGAACAAATCGACTGTGAATCAAAACACCTTGACACTTTTGAACCAACCCGTTCTTCGTCTGGTACTGCAGAATGACAACCCAAGGGAACTCATCAATGTCAGTAATTGTTCCCCCAATAATTCTAAAATTCTGACGTTGTTTCCCACATTGATTAGAATCTTCCCACGTGGAATGTGAATCAGCTAAATTCAAAACAGGACGCTCAGTACTAGTTCCCAAATCGGGAGATGTAAACAGAATCAAATTTTGAGTTAAATCTATCGGCGGGCCCTCAGTTTTCCCTCCATTTGGAGTCAAGTTCTGCTGGTTGTTTTTTGAAGTCTTAATCGATAAAGCATTCGTATCAGAGGGGGTCCTAGGGCAGCACACCTTTAAACTTTCTTCAAAAACATCGTCGCACTTAAATTCCCTCAGGTATTGTTTGGTGGCCACATCTTCCACGTTTAGAGCCACCAGTTGGTCCAAAAAGTATGGGCATTGCCCGTAGTGGGTGCAATCACCTTGAGAAATCAACACACGTGAAAATTGCGGTACATGCAGTGTTAAGAGCAAAAGTGCTTATGCAATTATTTGTGGTAAACGTGAATTACCTTGCTGAGCATCAGGTGTTACACAAGCGTAGTAGTCTTTCTTACACCAAACTTTCGGTTTATAAGCGGAGTACCCGCAATTGGCCTCTTTAAGATAACTCTGCGCATTTCCAGAAAGCGGCTTGCTCTTCAGTAAATCCACCAAAGCTCTGCACTGGTCTATCTCAACGCATTGCAAGTCACCGTCCAGAATGGTCGCGCCATTTCGCCTCACTAAAACTGTTCAATTGGATTTTAATAGACAATAAACACCACACATCCGCTATAACTTACGCAGCAAACTAATTATTGAAAATATCAACATTTCGACCGTGTGCAGTTGGCGTGGAAGAATACAACCAGTTTTAGCTCATAAACAGGAATATTATAATTGTATATAAATTGTGTGGTGTCGTCATTTCTTGAGCACTCTGATAAAGTGCTTCATCTGATTTCTTGAAAAGCGACGACCTTCTGCAGCGCGGGCGCTCCTTTGGAGTGGTTCATTATTTTCTTAAGCAGTTGGAAACGTTGGCACACGTGAACTTGGCTGTACGTCACGAGCAGTCGGGGAATTCCATTTACTCGCATGCAGACACAAATGATTCATAGTAATTTCAGTGTTGTTTAAAGTAAAAGATTTTATTATAAATTGTTAGGTCGATAATTGGTTTTAATTTCATATCTTGCCATGATTATTAATAAGAAAATAACGCATTATATTTTACATTATGTATCAGCACTTTCTTTTACGGGCTTAGAATAAAAAATAACTTAAAGTGGATCTGTGTCGCTTTCATTGTGTACGTGGAGAAGCCTTTTGTCTTCTTGGGGACCATGACTATATCAAGAAAAAATGTATGACACCTTAACCTAATAGGCAAATTTAGCCCGATTCGAGGCACGTAGTTCAGCTTATGTTTTAATTCCAATAACAAATACATATACAAATTATTGTTAACGTTTTTGTTTATCCATTTGTTTATTATTTTTTAGTCAAAGAAATAAATATATTAGAATGTTAAGAAAAAAATACAGTGTGTCTTAAAACCCTCGCCAAACGGAAACAGTTTATATTATTGGTTTTAGAGAGAAATTCTATAAAAGTAAATTATTTGAACCAACAAACTAGTCAAATGTGAGCTGCGACTTCCTGTTTGGCCATAGCGGGACAACATTCAATGGGGTATTTCACAAGGTCAAAAACTAATGTTATACTTGAAAACGTACTTTTATTTAGGTCTAAAAATTTGGCGTTTCTGTTTAAGATCTTATTTATGTAAAACCAGAATAAACAAATTCGTCATAGCACGTTTTTGTTCTTATTTTATTTTTCGGAATAGTTAAAATCGATTTTTTATAACTTAGTTATGAATGTTATTTTCAATCCAATTCAAGTACCTAGCGGTTCTCGTGTAAATTGCAGGATACCCTTCGGTTCCACAATCCAACAATCCCCGAGAAACAACTCCTTCCTGGTACCATTGTTTTTGGTCCCCTTGATAATCTGCATAAAAGGCCATAAGGGGGCCACCGGAATCGCCGCTGCAAGAATCTTTACCTTTTTCTCCACCAGCGCAAATCTGGTTTGCTGTGACTTTTTTCCTGTTGAGCTTTTCACAGATAGATGAGTTAACTATTGGTATGTCTACTCGAAGTTTCACCGAGGATGGCGCGTGATCTAAAAATGTATATGCGTTTTGAATTTCTGTGAAGATAAAAATTTTAAATTCAAAAGTTAACCTTTTCCTTCCACCCCCCATCCTGAGACCGTCATATATTTGCCTACAGGTGGTGCTAATGTATTGGCAGGTGGCAAGCATATTGGTCTCACGAAATCTAGAACGAAAATAAAACTAGCGTTTGGATTATTCGAATTAAAGACTTTTACCAGAGTATTGTACGGATTCCTTCATTCTTAACAATGCGAGGTCATTATTGGCCGTGCGAATGTTATAGTAAGGATGAGGAATCTGTTCTTCAATTTCCATGTTTATGACTGGATCAGCGCATTCTCTGTTGACTATATTTATAGCACAATCTGGGTCTTTATTGTAGTCCCATTCTCCCAAACGAACATATGATCTTGAATTAATACAAATAATAAAATATAGAAAGAGAAAAGAATTATACATCAGTAGGGGATTAAATTTAAAAAAAACACTAAACTAGTGCCAATAGAGACAAAAAGTATAACGCATTAAACAGCATTTTTCTTAGAAAGAAATTAGTAATTAAATAAGGGGAAATACAGAACAACTAATACAACAAATATTGAAGGGGAAGCCTATATGTACTTAAAAAGAAAACTGAATGCAAGTGCAAATTTATTTATACAAATAAGAAGAAACGATGAGACAATAACTAATGATGATGGTGCAATAACTTTAGCAGCAAAACAACACTACCACTGCCACAGAATAAGAGAGATGGAGATCGATAAAAAAGGAGGAAGAAACGAGGGAGTAAGAGAGACTCGTTTTACATCTCTTGTAGAGGACGATGATGTATTGTCATTAACGAATCAGGTTAGGTCGCCTTAAGAATTAATAAATTAGATAAAATTAAGTGCTGATATAAACAAAAAATAATTTATTTTATTTATGGTCATACTTACAAAGTGAACTCTAACAGCACAGTTCCCGTGATGCAGTGGGCCGCAGTCAAAACGTAGCGACTGTTTATAAGACTCCCTCCGCACTTAAACCCCGCATCTTTTCCGGATTTATCAGAATACCTCAAAATAGCCATCCAGGGAAACTCGTCGAGCGCAGCGAGCGACCCTCCAATTATGCGATCGCTTTCCCTTTCGAGGCCACAAATTGACCTATCAGGCAACACCCCCACTTGTTGTGTACCTAATGCAAGTTTGGTTCTAGTTGAAGGTTTTGTAGTTTCTGGTCCAAAAGTGCTGCTAATTAAAGTCGAATAACCTCTAGAGCCGCAACAAACTAATGGCTCAGATTCATATCCACACTGAGATTGCTGTGCAAATTGAATTGCAGTCTTGTTATAAGTTGAAATGGCGTCCAATATAACTTTGCACGATCTTACGGGGATGCATTTGGCTTGCTCGTTATTCGGTGTGTTGCAAGTTTCATTTATATCTATGCATTCACAAAACAAACCGTAAAGGTATTACCTATTTCAAATAAAGCGCCTAATTCGATTAAGAATTGTAATTAAAACACTTCTTACCCGCAGAAAACACAAATGAGACGAAAATCAACACCAGGCTAATTTGTACGAACATATTGGCGACGCCGACGGACCTGTTTACATAGTTTAAATAAAAGAGAATTGGAAAATAAATTGACGCGTCTCATATTGCAGTGAATTTATTCTAGAGTACATATGTGGGTTTAAAAACAGGCAATGCATAAATGAGTCACTCCACAGTAGATTGGTTGGTTTCCTGCTGAATAAAGCAGTTCTCAAACGTAAGAATATTGTGGTTCGTAACAATCTACTCTCTCAAGTTATGAGATATCCAATTCACAAACCTAGCTGTCCTTGTGTAAAGAGCAGGATAGCCTTCCTGCCCGCATGAGTATCCTTTGGAAACAATACCTTCCTGATACCATTGCTTTTGGATATGGGAGGATTGTGAAAAAAAGTTCATCAAAGGTCCGCCCGAGTCTCCTAGGCAAGAATCTTCCCCAATCCTTCCTCCTGCGCAAATTTGGGAAATACTTACTTGTTTCGCCCATTTGGCACACTCTGCATTGGGTACCACAGGAACGTCGACTTTTAATTTCACAGATGATTTAGATCCTGCCTCGGTATAACCCCAACCAGCAACTGTTAGATTTTCACCGAAAGGTGGCACTTTGAAGTTTGAAGGAGGCAAACAAATTGGACGTATAAAATCGGTATACTCCACATTTCTTTCTAGCCTGAGTAAACCGATATCGTTAAAACCAGTCGAACTATCATAGTACGGATGAGAAATCGATTCTTCAATAGTTACATCCAATACTGGATCTGCACAATCTTTATTGGCCTCTAGTTCTATGCAGTCTTCTAATAGATCATAATTCCATTCTCCTAAGCGAACGCTAACTCTAAAAATTAGTATTCATTAACTGAAGAATAGGTACTATATACGATGTACTAAATAGTTATAAATTTGCTTACAAATCAAAGTTCACTAAAACCCTTCCTTTAAAACAATGAGCGGCAGTTAGGACGTACCGGTTGTTTATCAAACTTCCTCCGCATTTAAATCCAGCGTCTCCTCCACTTTTATCTTTATACTTCAACAAAACCATCCATGGAAATTCATCAATTCTGGTTACTTTCCCGCCGATTATTCTGTCATTTTCCCGTTCCAAGCCACAAAGGGTTCTATCAGGGAGCAGCCGGTTATTATGCCAAATTGGTTTCTTAGTAGTAATTTCAGAAGTTTGCGAGAAGTTTCTTACGAATAAGGAGTTTATGTTCAAGAGTTGCGGGTAAGCTGTGGTACCGCAGCATATGAGGACATCAGAGTCATAACCGCACTGAGAATCTTTGGCAAATTCTATGGCTGTTCTATTGTATGTTCGTATAGCTCTCAAGATTAAGGAGCAATCTTCCAATGGAATGCATAGGGCTGTTTCTCCAATTGGAGTGGTGCACGTTGAGTTCCTCGGGTTGTTAGTGACAGTCACTAATAAACAAATATTACCCTTTTTTGAACTTATATTTCTCTAAATAAACTCACCTGTACTTATTCCATGTACGAACAACATACTAAACATTAATTTGAGCAGCATATTTCTAATTATAATAAGTACAAATAATAAATGGTTGCTGATACTAAGAACAGAGATATCGTAAACGTATGTTTCGTAACACACAACTTTATGTGCATTTATAAATAAGTTATTATTGCTGTTTGTATTATTATTACAATTAATAGTATTACATCATATTGACGAAATGAAATCGACTAAAGTTCAAGAACAAATAAACTTTATTATAATAGCACAGTTAAAATATATTTACACTAACTATGACAAGTTCCAAAAATACTTTTTTTAAGGTGTACTCGTATGGTTTCTTATCCAATCCGTGTAACTGACAACTCTAGTATAAATAGCTGGCCACCCTTCAACTCCACATTTTTTTCCACTAGAAGTAATACCAATAATTTTCCACCTTCCATCCCTGTATGTAGACATCAAAGGTCCTCCTGAATCACCAGAGCAAGCATCTTTTCCCCGCTCCCCACCCGCGCAAATGTGTTGTCTAGGGTCCAGCCACGTTTGCTGTGTTGCAAATTTCAGAAAGCATTCTCGGAAGTTTATGAGGGGAACATTCACTTTCAGTTTCACATAGCTATTATTGTCTGTTTCAGTTTTTCCCCAACCCGCAACAGTCATCTTCTGGCCAGGCGGAATATTGACCAAGACAGGTAAGCAAATTGGTCTTATAAATTCTTCAATTAAAGAAAATCTTTTATGTATCAAATTTACGCACAAATTTCACCAAACTTACCTGTAAACTGGACAGGATTACTTAATTTCAACAAAGCTATATCATTTCTTATATGGATATGGTCGAATTCCGGATGAATGATGAAGTACTCTATCCCAACATCGACAGGATCATCCGAGCAATCCTTATAGCCCATCATTGTGATGCAATCTTTTGATTGCTTAGTATCGTATTCGCCTAATCTCACTTTTCTCCTGAAATTCAAGGAAAAATAATTAATTTACATTTATCACAAAACAATAAAGGTACTTACAAAAATAATCCTTTTTCCCTCAAAGTAGTTATGCAATGGGCGGCCGTTAATATAAATTGATCGCTGATCAACGCCCCTGCACAATTGTAGCCAGCACTTGTTTTGTTCCTGAACACATATTCTAATCTAGCAAGCCAGGGGAATTCGTCAATAGCCGTATAGTCTCCATCGTAAATTTTGTCGAAAATGTGGTACCCACATTCGAAATGTTTGCTAAATACAGGAACCGCTAATAAAGCGATTAACACAAAGGCTGTTGGTTCCATGTCAATTAGGTTTAGCTATCAAACTGATCAATGATGCTTCCAATGAAATCGTTACACTTTCTGGCCTGATATTGCTTTATCGAGAGTTTGACCTAATCTCGAGAAAAATAATGATCTTTAAGCGAATCCATGTGCAGAGACCTAAAGAAATTAACATTTCACTTTTGCTTATAAGTCAGTATTTTGATTTCAATGCTATTTTAATTGTACCTCTACAGGCACGCGTTTGTTGTGCACGATGCATTTTAGTTTCTTCTATTGTTGCCATTGAATGATGTTGACTCCTATACACACATGCTCAGCATGTCTTCCTTTTATATATCATGTACAAAGAAAGGAACTAATTGTGTATTGATTATGTTTTTGCCGCATAATTTCTCTTAACTGAAAATCGCACAATTTCTTTTCAGAGTAAATTTCACAGTTCATTAATAATATTTTAATATACTGAAGCGAACAAAATTTTTTGCTCCAAATTCGCGAACCGCCACGTGTCGACCCAGATTAGGCAACCGGTGAAACTCGACCGCTTATGCAGTATAGGCAACCAAGTATGACTCGGTCTAATGGTGTAGTGCCCAGTGCCAAGTGCTAAGTGCCAAGTGGCGAGTGACGTGGCAGCTGGGAACGCTTCAAACTGTCGCCAACAGAGGGCGCCAGGCACTACCGCTTCGCCGCGCTGCTACGGAAGGGTATATAGGCTGGATCCCGGACCCGAAAGGCTGAGTTGTTCCACGACCACGACCCTCCCAGGAAAAGGCTACACTCTCTTATGCCGGGTTGCAGAAAGCTAGCGTTAAACTGACGTTAGTTAATCATTTGTTAAATGTGACAATTTGTTAACAAACAGTTGCGTTGCAGAAAACTATTTAATCATATGTTAAACCTCAATTACCTAACAAATTGTTAATCATAGGTGGAGCTGACAACACAGCAAAAATTTAGTTTGTTTAATCTGGAAGTAGTGGTAACACTATGAGATAACCTCATTTTGAAATCGCGCGCTAATTTTTAGTCGGTACTGTTCGTTATTTTCATTGCCGTTAGAAAAATTTCAAAGAAAATAATGAACAAGAAGCGTGTTAATTTTACGTGCAGCGAAAAGGAGAGACTTTACTTGCTCTCGTCAAAAAGTAAGTACATTTTAATTTTATGATTTCTTCAAACTAATATCAACATTCGACTTTCAAATGAGAGGTTATGTATGTGAATATAGATTCTATTTAGAAACCACTTGAAAGAATTTTGTTACATTATTATTTTGTTCTTTGCAGATATTATGTAGAATTCCGCATGTTACAATGACAGCCAAAGTTGTGTTTGTTTTCAAACGGATGCCATACTTTAAACAAGGAAATCTGCGTTTAAGCACACCAAAAAATCTTTCCACCGTGTTTCGAGTCGCAATATGAGCCCTATTATACGCCTCTTCATTTAGATTTCTGGGATTCAGGACTGGAGTAAGGATATATGTTTTACAAGGATATCCACTGCCACCTAGCAAAAAACCATCACCATATCTATTAATTTGAAACTCAACAGGAAGTGGAGAGTGGTTTAAAATGGTACTATCGTGAACAGATCCTGGCCATCGAGCAATTATTGTGAAGGTATTAAAGGGGCCAACCTAATTAACAGAACTACGACCCTTATCAGATTAAATATTGGGGTTGAGATTTAATTGAATAAAACAGCAGATGAATTCTCTGACTTCATAGCAGTCATCGCGCCATATGTCATCCAAATCTGGAAAATATTTCCAGTCTCAATAGCGCCCGAGCACAGATGTTCAAACACGGCGCGTGGTTCCAAAGCCGAGGTTCCAATTCCAAGAAGAGGGAGATAGAGAAAAGTTCAGCGGTTGGGCGTCTCGCAAGGAGCGAGCGAGAGAGGTAGTCACAACAGTCGGGATCCTAGTGCCTGCAATGTCGTGGAGGTCCTAATGCCTGCAAGGGGGCTGTAGGCTGGCCACGAGGCCGTCAAGTCGCGTGGGCGAACGGGCTTAGGCAGGTAGAAGAGTAGGCAGTCGATCACGGTCATTTCTTCGGGACGGTCGAGTTTTGAGTGTCGGGGAAGAGAGTTCGAAAGGGTCCGGCCCTCCACGAGCGCGCGGTCGCGAAGCTTCTTCTCGGCGTATCTTCGCCCAGCACGCGGACGCAGAAGTCAAGTCGCGTGGGAAAACCGGTCTTGGGAACCGCGGGCCCATAGAGAGAAAGTTTCGGTAGCCGCTAAGGGGTAGCCTTGGCTGGCGAATCGGAGTGTTTGTTGCGGTTTCAAGTGAAGGGTTTTGTGAGTTCATTGTGAGAAATCGTGCAGTGTCTTTGGGGAATATCTTCAACACCATTCTTCTGGGATTTTGTGATTCACTGGCTGTCGTCGCCAAGCAATTGTGATCCATTGTTCAGTGTCTTTGGGAATACCTTCAGCGCCATTCTTCTGGGTTTTTGTGCTTCGTTGGCGTCGCCAGGCATGGTGATAAATTGTTCAGCGTCTTTGGGAATATCTTCAACATCATTCTTCAGGAGCTTTCGGATTCGGGGGCTGTCGCCAGGAGTGGAACAACACAGGATAAGAATATTTGTTTCTTCTTTATTAGTTTCGTTCAATGCAGTAGTTCGAGAATAGTGGGTCGCTGGGTTTGGTCTTTCACCAGTCTTGCGTGGTTTTGTTCGGTTGCGTCGATGAACGCCGGGGTGACAATAGAGGGGGAGGCAAAATTCCGTTTGGCTCTCTCTCTCTCTCACACTCACACAAAAACACACACTCACACAAAAACACACACCAAAATCAATTCGGGTCGACCCAGAAACATAATAAGTCAATTGAATCAGGGACATTTTTGCAATAACGAAGTTTGGGCCCAACTAATTCAACAAACGATTACAAACAAAGTTTTGCTACAATCAATTCAATGAATAATTAATTACACCACAACAAAGGTAGAAAAATTAAGTGCACGATAGAAAGAGTAGAGTAATTACAATAATAAATCAAAGGTGACACCATTTCATAACAGTCAAAAGGTATCTCATTTTCACAATAATTACAAGGTCAACTGCAGTGCGACAAATAATGAATAATTAATTCTTACTCACCAAGGTCATTCAATTCAATTCAAATTCAGGGTAAATTAACGCACAGTCAAATGTTTGTTTACGAAGGAAGTTCTCCTATTTTAGTGTTTATCGGTGTATTTCAATTCAATTGTTTCTTTTCAGCTCATTTCGTATTTTATTCTTGGTGAGGTGCGACCGTGGCTTTGTTGTCGCGGGGTTTGTTGCGTTTCGGGTTTGAGCGTTACCATTTACCTTTTATTATGGTTGCGGGCGTTTGGCCTGCGTCGACTGATTCCCGGAGCTCGGACCAGCGAGAAAGGGTTTCCGCGCGA
>JAWQRP010000869.1:0-22961 GCA_033557875.1 Quadriops clusia
ATGCTAACAGGCTAGGAGAATAAAAAATGGAATATTATGCTGTTTGTTTCATGGCGATATCTTATTCCTACGCGAAAAAATATCTAAAATACGATTTAAGGTATGACTAGCTGCCTCTTAAGGACTGCAGCTACCAAACATTCAGTTAGAACCCCACAAGGTTTTGAGGTGTACCTGATATAAAAACTGTGCTACAAAAAGGTTCCAGTGTAAAAAAAAAGATTTTGTGTAATTCAAACTGGCACCATAGTACACCCTGTCAAAATAAATAAAAGATTCAATATTTTATGTGTTGCACTAGCAAGTATAATTAAGTTCATTTTTAATTTTAGTTTTATTATTAAGTATCTACTGATTAGCTTATTTTTATGTTATAGTTTTATACAAGTGTTGTGTCACTTCTAATCAATAGTGTTTTCTTTAATTTTGAGTGTATCTACCTGTATATGAAACAAAAATAAACTACAATTAACAAACGATTAAACAAACAGCAATGAAAGAACTAATTTTACACTCAATGTTAAATAATTGAAAGCCAAAAGAGCTTGCAATTGTTGAGCGAAATGTTGTTTTTAAATAAAGATATCTAGAATAACATAGGGATTCTTACTTTCAATTATAGGAACAATGAAACCCAAAAGAAAATCAAAGAAAATATATTGTCTTATTTCATTATAATTAGATGTGACACAACACACAAAACTATAGCATAAAAATAAGCTAAGCATATAGTAGATACTTAAGGGGTTAGGGGTAGTCAGAATTTTTAAAAATCGATTTTTCTTTTTTTGCATTTTCTCAAAATATAACATCTTAGAAATATTCTCTGAAAATTTGAAGTAAATCCGACAAATACTTTTCGAGTTATTCGACAATTAGGAACGTTCTAGAGCAGGTAGCAGCAATGTAAAACTTTAAATGCGTTTTTCTCAAAACTATGTTTTTTGAACTGGTGACCATAGCTCGAAAACCGCTCGGTAGATTTCAATGAAATTTATACAGCTTTTTGAAAACATGAAAAACTAGTGCCTGATCGAAGGATTTTTTATTTAATTCCAATTTTTTATAAACATTGAACTGTTGATTTTTTGCCGAAAATCTGGAAAAATTTTTCCTGAGACCGGCATTTTGTTAATTAAAAAAAAGCTTCGATCAGGCACTACATTATCTATTAATAAAACTATTTTTTTTGTCCGATTGATTTTGGGTGAATCTCCAAGGACTAGTGATGGTCACCGCAACGAGCTTTTGTTGGAACTGGATCAACACAACCAGCCCTTACTTTTTGAATAATTAATTTTTTTTAAATCAAATTTCTGTAAAGTCAAGTCGAAACATTGTTTAATGATGCTATATTTTTACTTTTATGAAATAAAATAATTTACTGGCAAAAAAAATTATTTAAAATTGTCATTTTTTCATGTCTCTGACTACCCCTAGCCCCTTAATAATTATAATAATTTTGAAAGTCAACCTAGAATTAAAAATGAACGTAATTGTACTTACTAGTGGAACATATAAAATATTTAATCTATTATTTATTTTTACAGGATGTACTATGGTGCCATTCTGAATTACACAAAATCATTTTTTAAACTGGCACCTATTTGTAGCACAATTTTTGGTACAGATGCACCTCACAAAACCTTGTGTGGTAGTTGTATTTCTTAGTGAGATTTGATCATCTGGATTCACAACGATTCAATCAGTTTGGCCTACGCCAAACTAGTTAAGCCTAAAGTATTTAGGACAAACTGGATTATCCTAGGATAAACTAGTGTATCCTGACACGTAGGATAAACCGATTTGACATAGGGCAAACTAGTTCAGCCTGAATTCAGGTTTGGCCGGTAACATATATAATGTTAAAGTGTAATGTATATTTTTAAGTGTTATATGTCTTGAAAAAACCCAAAAAATGTGGATTAAACATGGACTATAAAAGAATATGAAGAATAAATAATGTTTTCAATGGAAGACCTGTAACCTATTATAATAATAAAAAGAAATTAAAGTACATTACACAGCCAATAAAAGAAAATACTTATTATTAAAATATTTATATTAAAATATTTAAAAAAGCAAACAGATTATAGAAACAAATAAATGCTCAGAGCGCAGATGGCCCTGTTGGTCGTTGTAGGGTGCTGCCGTGACCGCCCGATGACCCCAATTGATACCCTTCCTGCTTACTTCGGAATGTAGTTGCAGATCTGATGAATACAGCGAATTACATGCTAATGTTCGTTAATGGTCGATCCAGAGCCTTGTTATCATCCTCCTAGAGCGAACTGACCAACCATTTTGATTCCCGTAGTAGGCCGCATGTACGTCATTATATTTTGCATAATAAAAGCTTCGACAAAGGATATTGTCGGTGTTATGGTAACGCCCCTCGGTATTTAACTTCGAGAAGAATATATTACTGTGATCAGTATTGATAACTTATTTTGCAGAGTTCTCGGGGAAAGCATTGTATATACTTAATGGACATAACGTTTCCCTCAAGACCGGCACGCTCTTCTTCAAATGGTGGTTAATGACTACGTTCTATGCGTTGCTGTACATGCGTATGTGCAATATTGTACTTACAAAATTACACATTTTATACCTACCAACCTGCAGAGTTATACTCTACAACCAACACTAACACTGCGATTCATGTTCCCCAATATATGATTAAGATATTACAAAAACCGCTTCAGCATTAATTTCAGTAACAGGTTTTTGTTTGAAATAAAAATTATATTGCGGAATTTAAAGTAATACCACATATAAGTAATACATAGGCACTCTATATGTAGTGCCTCCAATACAAGAGTCACTTCTTAGTGCCAAAATTACTCCCATATAATTATGCCCCTCTTGGGAACATATTCTAAATTTATATTTTATTATCAGCCATGTCCGTTTTTCGTGTAATTACTGCAGTCTTGGCAGTACGTAGTAATGTAAAAACAAACAAATTTACAAGACACAGGATATCCTTAAAGTTTGATAATAATTGTGGCATTATTGCCACCTGCCGCGTGCAGAAAGCGAAACGAAATTATTCGTATGGTCCGGGAAAACGTTTGTGAGTCGTTCACAAGGGTTGCTTTTAAATTTATAGCTTAAAACTCCTATGAGTCAAACGTTTAGTTAATAATACATTTCGCAGCCAACCGAAATATAATTAATAGACAATCTTAAAATTGCTAATTTAAGCAATTCTCATGTACCACCAACGTATAAGACAAACCTGAAAACTGAACAATTACACATACTTTTATTTAAAATCATCCCTTAACTACCTTCGTTAGTACCAAGTAGTATTAACGACGAGAAGTAAAGCATAATTAATTTTAATTACCTGCCCGCGGAAAAAAATTAATAAAGGCTTATAGATTTACCATGTATTTATGTCAAGTGTTCTCAGAGCAACCGACTAACCAAATTACTGAGGAATCTGAGTTTATGTCATGCGGATATATTTGCACTTCAATTATACGCGTCCACTGGTATAAACAAGCCACTGTTTATTTATAACTAATACGCAATTAAATTAAACATAAAATGCGGCGTATTGGTTTTTCTTCTGAAGAGGAAACGATAAGTGAAATGCTTTACTAAAATAACCCGCTATTTACAGGATTCCAGAAATTCTACCTTTATGCCTTGAGAATATGATCGATTAGAAGATTGTTATAACGAGATATATCAACTCAGGGAAAGAAAACTGCTGAATGTCTTCATACCGATATATTTTCTTGAATTTCACAATAACTACCAGAGCTGGGTTTTACAGAAATAAACCGAACAAATAAGCAAAAATAATAATTGACTGTCGCTTTTAATGGAAACACTAATCAATGAAAATTGTGCAAGTGCTTGTTATCTCCAATAATAGCGAATAACAAAGAAAATGTATAAAATAGATTTTTCCTTTGCGCTCTTCTATAATTTTAGCAAATGTCTATGACGCTTGGAGACGATTAGTAATTGAATATCACTTGTAAATTGAAGGAAACTGTAATGCAACAATAATTGCTGTTTACTTCCCTGTATTATATTTCTTACAATAAATTTTAATAATATAGTTATTACGACGTATTTATGTTCCTTGGCAGCAATCGTTTAACATCTTTTTAAACCAGCTCCACAACAAAATCTACATATTAGTCGTAAAGTATCAGCGTTAGCAATAAGGATGAAATAATGCTTTTTGTATGGAAATTTATGCGCAATCTCAAGTAATTAGCACAAAACAAAAATTTAATGGCAACTACTTTACCTACCTCGAAGAAAATTTCATAATTTTATAGTCAGCATCTTTATATTTGATTTTCCTGATATATTTTAAAAGACCTAACATTTTAGCAGCGAATAAAATGTATAAGTATAGTATTATAATACGTTTTATACAAAGAATGCTGGTACTGTTTCCTGGTGTAAAATATAAGGGAACAAGTGTTTGTAATAATTTTAATTTACATTTCCGTAAAAGATAAGTTTAGTATGAAGCTCTAGACTTGTAGTGGACGTATACTAATTTAATGTCCGAGTTTCATTGATATTAAATCTCTTAATTGAACAACCTCTTGCGAAAATAAAGACCATTCCCAGGAGGTAACATAAATTTCGCAATTTTATAGCTGAATAAAAGCCGTTTAAAAATAATTTAGTGCAGTTGATATAGTGCTCATTAGTGTTTAATGTCACCTTTTAACCTTTATCATGCGAAATGCTCATCGGGCAGTAAGTAACTGCAACTGAAGTATGGATTCTATTCGATTTTTTGTCGGCGCAGCGCTGGCAGAATACCAATCGATAGGTATTAAATCGTTGGAATGCACGATACGAGTGGAAATTAATATCAAGCTTGCCATGAAGACTGTATTAACTACCGGCATTTCAGGAATCTGTAAAAATCCCATTCATAGCAGGTGTACGTAAGGAGCATATAATATTCTTTTTATAACTGTGGGAAATGGTAGGTAGTGGTTATTTATCTCTCTTCGCTATCTATTGTCGATCAATTATAACTACAACTTTTATTATCTTGGTATATCTGAATAATCAGGAACACGTCGATGTCTCTTGCATTCTGATTTAATTTCGCGATTTCAGAGAACGTTACCTGTATTGAGATTGCTTCAGGTGTGCAGCGATCACTTAGAGATATGAATTTTGTACCAAGTTTTAAAAACTATAAGCTTATGTTATTAAATCGTTACCCTCCTACTATTACCCACGACTAGTAAAGAATTATTTATAAGGTATTTATACTAAGTAAATAAATAAATTTAAAGCCTTGGGTCTCCGTACACTTCTGACGGACATTATCGCATGTGTATCACTTATGGATCTACTTTTTTTCTAAAATTTATGAACAAGACGCAGAAAACAGTAATGAAACTAAACAATGAAACGATAGTTAAGAAGATCAAAAGTGTTATCTCTGAAACGAAATCTAAGGTAAGATGGCGCGCACGTGCCTTACAGGAAGTGCCGAAGTCACCGTTGGCTGGCAGAGCGTGTAGCCCACAATGCACCTCGCCCTCCACTTCCTCTGAGAGAAAATGAACTTATGATTGGGCTCGGAAATTAATATTACACTACTTCTTACCATTTACTTCTGTTTAAAGCAATCGTAGGCGTTTGTGTATGGAGTTTCAAGAATGAACGAGGTCACCATTCACAATTTGTATTCTGGCCATATGCCGCCGCCGCTGCCGATTACACCTTCCTTCGTTTCCTTTTAATTACTTTTTGTTAAAATAATTGTCTAGACATAAATTATTTCGCTAATGAAAGTGTAACATTCTTTGAGCTACAAAATAATATCATGTCTACCAGTATCTTTGCCTCAATTAGAACATCACTTTGGTGCTTCAAGTCTAGCAACATTTCAAATTCTTAACCCCCATTATAGACGCAAAGAATTGTTTAATGAATTTATATTATAAATAATTTCAGGAACTACTTTCATCAAAGGACTTCTTTAATTTAACGATCCGACAGTGTTAGGTGTTAGCGATTAAAAAATTGTAACCAGAATAAATTTATGTGTAAGTGAAAAATTAATGTAAATTCTGATAAAACAAACTCTACTGAATCAAATCGTTTCATATAAAACCTTTCAAACATACGCTTTCTTCATATTAAACTATGTTAAAATATGTACGTATGTGATACATCAAGTTAGTGTTAATGAGGATATTGCATCGAGTTATGCTTTTTGCAGCACTTGTGGCATCAGACGTGTTGCAGTATAGTTCGAAATACCTATCAACTCCCTGAACACGTAAAAACTGCATCGCCTAGCGCATGTTCCGGAGTGGCAATTTATAAATAACGTAATTTCATGTTTCTCACCTTTTAAAGTTTATGTAGATTTTCTGATTAATTCTCGATCCGTGAGGCAATGGTAATAGTGTGTAAAGTTAATATGTAAACACCTCTACAGACAGATAGGGGATCAAAGGTCAGCCGTGAGAATTTGCGACGGCCTCGCAAATTGTTCAACACAGGAGTTGAACCACCAGCGCTGGTTGCATTGCTTCTTTTCCACTCGCGCTCGTTTAAACTGTATATCTGTTAATTGTAGTTATTCTTGCGGCGGAGATAAGAGTTAACCTCAGTAACTCCTTGTTTTAAAACTGCGGGACGTGAGATAGAGGTAAATTTCGATGAGATTTTATAAATCTGCAGTAAAACGGTCGAAGCTATACTTACTCCACCCACAGAATATGTGCATATCATTTTGTTATATATACAGAATATACCAAATTAAGTGTCCACAATTGTCAACTCTGTTGTTAAATATGCGTAATTGTGGAAATTAACAGACTAGTAGTCTCAACGCTGATTAGTAATAAAAAATAATGTCAAAACAATAAAACATCGCTTTTTCCAGTTTAGAGGTATGAAAGATGCAAGACCGTTACGTTTTGTTTTCCAATTATAAGTTTTTTTAATAATAATTTAAAAAATGGTTTTCTCACGTACAGATAAGTGTGATATTGTAGGATATTGCTTAATATGCACAAAATCCTTTTTGAGAGCAAGGAATGGGTTTGATTGGGAATGGTCTATATGAGTAGAAAGTAATTCAAGCTCTGAGGCTTCAAAAAAACTTGAACTAACTATGTATTTAATAAAAAACAAAAATTCTAACACAACATGAAGCTCCAATGTATGTCGATGGCAACAGTAGAATATGTCTGCCATTAATTAAAACTTTGCACAGGGAAACAAGAAGCCAAATTTCTTCAGAGTCAAATTCTGAAGAGTTTTGCTATTTCAATACTCTTAATAAGCCGTAGAAACCATACGAGGAATGAGGAAAGGCCCATAAAAATATGGGTATATGATGTGAAACAGTAATTAGACAGAGATTAGCACCAAAAAGTCAAAGATAAAGACGAATAAAAAAAAACAAGAGTAGCCCTTCGTCCAGGAGTGGATTGTAAAGGACTACAAGGAAGAATTTATTACTAAGTAAAACCATGGATATTTCAATTATAAGCTATTTTAACGCTTGCTGCAGAATTCCTTAAGATATTTTATGAAAAACTATAATTTAACTTACATTACTGTTCATAAGATGCTACTAAAAAAGTACAAGTTATGTCTTATTATAAGTATGTACTGATTTAGAAACTTTTTTCTTTGTCACTGGTATCCTAATTTATGTCAGCAAAATATCAAATATAAATAATTTTCATTATATTTTATTGACGGATAAATCACATTTCTCAAATTCTGTATAATAAAAAAACGGAATTTCCAGTCAAAGGAAAACCTTTTCCTAGCGCATTCAAGAAGTGAGGTTCAAAAATTATTGGTTCAGTTTTTATGAGGACACCCTGGTTGTGATAACCTGCAGTTTATGGCTGAATTTTGAATATCTTGGATAAACAAAATTCTTATTAAATTTGAAGTACTAACAGAAAATAATATAATATATTTATTTTTTAAATATTATTTTACTTCGTAAACAAGATGCTACATTGTTATTTTGCTCTTATAACTCTGTCAATACTAAATAATGTACTAATTTCCCAATTTCAACAATTGTGTATCTTCAATAATATCAGAGTTAGCAATAAAATAAATTTCGATCACCCTCTATATCTCTTACGTCCAATAAATTTAAGGGACCATGTGAAATTCAAGAGTGTAGAGTACTTATATACTATTTAAAAAATAAGTGCCATGTAATTGTAGTTTAATGACAATTTTTTACTTCAACTTAAAGAACCTATTTCAGTTGGGTTTTAAATAAAAACTGCGCTGTCTACAAAACGTGAAGGGTGGAAAACTTTACGTTAAACGTGGGGTGGTCATTCAAGGATGACCCAAGACAGTTGGACTTCCTTTCATTTTCATCTGCAGCTGCGGTGTGTTACGCTAAGTAAACACAATTGCTCTTGGTAAACTTCCAATTAAGTTCAAAGAGTTTAAAAAAATTCTAACCCTATCTAAATAAATGTTAGTCATTTCTTCGTGGGGGCGATAGCACTGTCAAGTTTATTCGTTACAAGATACCAACGCAGACACGGTAAATATAACTTACAGGAAAATAGTTAGCGGGGAAATTTATTTGCAAAAGTAGATACGTCTTTAATTAATGAAGAACAAGAAATTTCCATTTTAGACCGAATAAAGAATCGTTACACATCTCGTGTATTTGCGGAAATGGTAAACGCACTAGGTATGCGTGAAAGAATGTAATTATAATTAAAATTCATATTATAAATTATACGGGAGTTTTAAGATGCCCCTCTGTCTGCAAATTGCTCACATACGTTAATATGAACCTAAGATACTGCGTTGCAAGGTGCATGTTAACTACATCGGACTTCTTTTGCATAATAGCCCTAAAACCGTTAAATTAATTTTAGTAATAACATTTCGATTTGCTGATAATAAAGTAACAAACTATTTATGTGCTAACTATTGACGAGAATGTTAGATAACATTCCGAGTTATTTAATTACTTATTTTATGTATTAGTATTCAGACTAAAAAAAAGCATAATATCAATTTTATACCTGAATATTTTAATGCGTAGCAAATAATGATCCTCAGGTCTCTCATTCTGTTACAAATAAAGGAAAGTGACAAGTAAAGTTAACTTTGTATACATCTGAATCCCCGTAATTACAAAGTCATTATGTTCGTTTTCGTAGATGTTAAAAAACTAGTAAATGTCGTTAGAGACAACAACCCCTAGAATTAAAGAGCCACGACTTCCCTGTGAAAGTTCCTTAACATATGGTGCGCACGAGTTGCTTGGCGGGAATGAAGAATATTAGAAGAAATGTAGGAAGTAAGGCCGAGCAATCAGCTGGCCCAAGACGTTAGAATAAAACCGTAACCGACCTCCCGTCTGGCGGTCGTCTACATCGCCTTTATTATCATACAAATCGACAATTAATTTGTCGTCTTGTTTCATTTGATTTTCAAATTTATTCCATTTAAAAACCAATATTTTGTTACATAAAAATAAAGGTAACGATTTGTTTGGAACGCGTTGCCAACAACACTTTCGATTCCTTACGTAAAGTTGGATGCACCGATTTACAAATTAGGACGAAATATGTCCCGCATATAATTAAGGAAAAAATAACTTTAATGCTTATGTAAAATTTTAATTGATTACCAGCCTTCAGTCACAAATATTTGAATAGAATATTTTTCTGATAAAATTGTCCCTGTAGAATAGACTATGCAAATATTTCAGTTAATACATTCTATGCTATCAGTGTAGCATTGCATTTAAATATGTATTATCAATTAAAATAAATGGGACCTTATTTACGCACCATCAGAAGGACGCGTTACCGACGGTTTCGCACATAAATTGCGCAAACAATAAACATCATTCGCGTTAAAACAATGTAACTCAGCGCATAGCAGCAAAGGCAATTGAAAACACCAATAGTGCTTGTAAATACCTTACTCAATTTATCTTAAAAGCCATAAAATACATAGAAAACCAATAGTTCTAAATCTGATCTCATCGGGTGGTAAAAAGGAGAGTCTCCGGGTGAAATATATCTAGTTAAAATAATCGCAAGATCCGGATGAGGCCGCCACTACTGCGAACGAGCGCCATTTGCACAGAATGGCAGTAACTAATGCCCCCTGAAAGCAGTAAACTAGAAATAATTGTTGGAGATAAGATAGCGGCTGCTGCCGAGGTGCCACTTCTGATTTACATATGGCTCATGATCTGAGTCTACTCTGCCGCTACACAATATGGATAATATTGAAGGTGCAGATAGCGACCGAGAAATGTGCATCTCTCTGATTTTATCTCGCTTCCATAGTTAAGCCGATATTTACGAGGTGAATTCTACTTTTTAATGCATAATTTTGGGTTCTCGTATTATCTGTAGCAGTTGCCTTGCGCTGCCACCAATTGTACTCGCCTTAACTTCTTCCTAAATAACGTGTCCTATGCAGAGAAACATGATGTAGAATTCTGATTATGTTTGTGTATAGTTTTACAACTCAAACTTATACTTAATTCTACGTTTATTTTGTAAATCTTAACCCTTTATGGACGAACCCCGATGTCGAAATTCAAAGTATTGGTCTTACTGCGAGCAAACCCCGACATCGAAGATCTAACAAGGAAGTACCCCTGACTTGGGTTACGCATTGGGAGGCGGCAAATTTAAAAATATATACAGGGTGAGTCTGAAAACTCGTACCAAATGATTTTTTTTAATTATTGGTGTTACGAAAAAATGTTATTAAAATAAAAGAGTTTGCTGTATTCGAAACTAATTATAAGCTAGTTAGGTATATGTCACCTGCAACTTCCGGTTTGGCCGTCGCGGGACAAAATGCAATTGAAGTTTATATACCTAAGAGTAACCTACCTTTAGTATTAAATATATTTTAAAACATTATAAGAAAAAGTTATCCAAAATTGCGTTTTATAACCCAACGTAAAGTTTGGTAAAATAATTGAAAAAAAATGTTTTTTCAATATTCAAATTTTTTTTGGGTTACAATTTTTAAATTAACAATATTTTACAAATTTTGTATCTTTGAGATTAATTTTTATTATTATAAAGTAAGAAATAAAAATTTGCATGAATCCTTTGATAATAACTTTGATTTTACATGTAGCACAATTGGCGGAGGCGCGCGTTGAAATTGTGTGCCGCAAAAGATTTTAGTAGGATTCGCAAATTTGCAAATCCCTTTGTAAAATATCTATCACGCCAACGGTTTCCACTAATCTTGGGAAGAATTTATATTTTCCTTTAAGACTAGTTAAATTTAAAATGTTAAATAGATACGTAAGTATTCACCAATTTATTTATTTTTGTGATATTAATTTACAATACTATCCCATACAGCAATGTCGTCGTTCGACAGATTGCGTCTGAAAAGAAAGATCTCGCAAATATTTAAACGTGTCAACGTAAGTTATAAGAACTTCTGCTTATTGAGAATAGAATAATAGAATTTTTAATAATAACTATTTCTGGTTGTTTTATTATGTAAAATCTACGACAAACAAATCACCCTGGAGTTTTAACAAATATATTTTATAAAAATTACGTGAATTTTAGCTGATTGTACAAATAAATTACGTTCTATCTTTTGTAAAGAAGTTACAAAAAAATACACGAAAATCAATGTCAATCTTGTATATTTACAAGAATATTTTTATCTGAGATTAGAATGATGAACAGAACACAGAACATACCTACACACATTAAAAAGAAAAGACGAACCAATACGCTAAATTGGTCAGGAAATAGGGTTCTAATAATTAAGAAAACTCCAACAGACATGCACTTATCAGCACTTTTATGAAATGTAAATTGGCGAGGAAAATAACAATTCAGCCCTTTAATTAAACTCGATAAAATTACATTAATTACTAACGTACACCGTGACTGAATCTCCCGCCAAGTAGTCACCTTAACACGTACCAACTGTTAAGGTCGGTCGTTTGCATACAGATGCACAATAAATTCATATTTGAGGTGGTCGAGTTAGGGGTTGCAGCCATACACTTGCTTCACTGTTTTTTACTGGTAACCCCATATGGTAGCCTACGTACGACCGATAGTGGAGTGCACATGTTAACGGTTCAAGTTTGATTGTACGTAAGGTGCATCAGGTGTCTGTCACGTGACAGGTGGATTTTAAATGACACGTGCTACATAATAGTTCATTCGTTCGTTAGATTCACGCAACTAACGTAAGAGCGCCATCCCCACCGCCCATCGTTTAATCCACCCTTGATGGCATTTTTCAGTAATTGGGGTTTTCTTCAATTATTTCTGAACGTTGCATAACCGACTAAAAAAGGATGCTTAATAGTTTATGTCCTAGGGCAGGTGGATGAACCGAAAAGAACTTGAGAAAGGGTTCTTGATGAACAATGCCTTAATTAAATCGACATGTAACACATTTGTTTCGCGATCAACTAATAAATTAAAATCGTTGGGGCGGCAATAGGAATTGGGCTAAAATTATTTGCTATACATAATGCAGTAATATTTAATTTCCAAATAATTTATACAGAAACAAATTCCACACCCAAATTACATTAACATGTTTTGATAGAGTACTTGAATAATGCAGTAATACTTTTTCACAACATAATTGATTTTACATTTACTTTGTGTTAAAGAAAGTTTAGATCGGATATCGATTTATTAAAATCGATTTTAACATTACGAATGCCTAATTGAAAAATTAACGCAATAGGTAAGAAGCTGAAAGTTATTGAAAATTACAAAATACTCACCAAAGGTTAAAATATACAATTAAATTAGTTCGTCCATCCATTAACTAAAATATTGTCCGACCGATATTAGCAAATTGTGAAAACCTAACATAATTTAAACCTACATACCCTTTCCTATCAAATGTTGGCACGATCCATTGCATTTTGATTTCATAATACTTTTTTTCAATATTAAACAGCTGACTCAGAAGGTTGTTTCAGTTCTGTAGCAGTTAAAGCTAAAACTTGCTCGCAGACTTTTTTGTAGCACCAGGAGTCACCCTTTAGTCGTTTTCGTCTTATACCAATTTTCGCGGAGGCCGTTACTGTGAAGCCTGGACCAGTTTTCCCGTTTTCTGCATTTTTGTGTGGGGATGCTGGCTTTTCTTCACTCTTAGACTTCTGCAAAACTTGCGTAGGGGTTGAGTTTATACCATTCTTTAAAATACTTTTCGTTGGTGTAGAACCGCTTAGAGACGGCTGAGGTCCAAGAGACGGCAAGTAACAGATTTCCAGTTCAAAAGAACATCCACCTAGCCTATCCACCGCATTTGGTTCCAGTTTTCCACGAAGAGTAAATCTGAAACGAAGAAGCAATTTTGAAACCCTCAAAGTGTTACATTTTATTTGGGGTCATAAATAACGAACGAGTGCACTTGTTGCAAGCTTACCGTTAACCTTCGCATAATAATAATTAACAATTTTTCGGCGCACTTAATCTTTCATTATCAAGGAACTCTCCAAGCTGAAATCCATCTTCGAGCCAATATTTAATAATTATCAGCAGTAATACATAAAGAACCGCCGCATCGTAGTTAAATATATAATAGTATTTAGTAATTACATCGTGTAAACATTAGAGTACGTACCAGCATTACTTCCTTATTGCGATGCAGATACTAGTTTGGTAGCTGCAGTATTGATTGATCGCTCTATATCAGCGCAACTCTGCTGAATGCATGGATAATAGCAAGAACCTACGAAATGGGTTAAGTGCATATCGCCAAGATATTGAGATAATTCTCTGTTAACGAGCTATTCATACATTGCGAACCATTTTTTCTCCTAACTGGATATTCTTATTAAATTTGTTTGGATAAACAATGCTTCATTACCGTACTGACATATATGTAGCCTGGTCGGCAATCAAATACTGATGTAAAAATTGAGATGAGAGGTAATTTTCTCTTAATTACTCTAGCTCGCAGTATGTGGAGTACATAGGGTAAGCTTGAAAAAGTACGCATACGCTTTAGAGATTTATGTCTAATTTTACTTTGCGAGCAGAAGAAAATAAACAACACTTTTTGAAGGTGAACTTTCTTATTATTTTGTATTAGTTTACGTTTGGAACCCCACAAGTCAATTCACTCTGATTACAAACATATTATGTTCTTGCAAACAGATTCATCTAAAATATTCCTAGCAAATCTACCACTAAAATTCGGAAGAACACTCACTAAGCTTTAAAACGCTCTCGAAATCTACTTTTTACTCTTCTTGTCATTCATTTCCCTGGGAGCACGTAGTGCTGCGGCTGAGTAAGTTTCCGGTGAATTTTTACGTAGTCTTGTTAGTTTTTTTCGCCCCTGATGCTTTGAAAGTCATCGGTTACTCGGTGTTTTCTTGGCAACGTGTTGAAATGAGATGGACTCATTGTGGTTACTGGATACATATTACTAGCCGAGACCGTAAGACGTTCTCATGAATGAAATTCTTAAGAACCAATTCTACCGTTTGAAATTTCTTTGTATATTTGTTACAATTAAACCATTTCCTGTTGCAAGTTGTTTTTCAGACTCCTCCAGTTTTGCCACATCGTTTACATCCTTTTTATTTTACACTCGCAGTTACTGTTAATCGGTCTCTGTATTTCGCTTCTTTGGGCTGCACCAAATTCAAAGTTGCTTCATTTTTCCTTTGAGCGACTTAATATCTATTAAAAAATCACTATTAACAAATTAACGGTGAGTTAGAAGCGTTCCCATGACATAACGCCCTTCAAGAGCTACAGTTCCCAAGAAAAGTTATTTACTCCAAATAGCTATACTCGTGGTTGGTTCCCAAAGATGGCATTAAGTTTATAGTGTGCTTTCTTTAAACAGTTTGAAAATCCACGGAATGCAGCATTTCAAAATTATACGATTATAAACGCAGGTGATTAATAAGTATGATATGAATTATCTTCCTTTTCTTCGAAACTTTTTAAAAAGTATCAAACCGTTCTACTGTAAAATGTATTAAATATTCTATCGCTGATTTATAATTGGATGCATGGCAATGCAGAATTTTAAAATAAGGAAGTATATATATAACATATACACTACTAAAGTTCAATGTAACTAAAATATTTCTAGTCAGACGTAAAGTATAACCAATTTTTCATTGATAGGCATACCAATAAATACCTAAGTAAGAAGAAACTTGTTTATTTGCCCAATCAAAAGTCCGCACCGCCGAGAAACGTCTTTGTATTTTATTAGTCAATTAAC
The DNA here is from genome assembly GCA_033557875.1 of Quadriops clusia. Classification (NCBI taxonomy): domain Eukaryota; kingdom Metazoa; phylum Arthropoda; class Insecta; order Coleoptera; family Hydrophilidae; genus Quadriops; species Quadriops clusia. The sequence goes on from JAWQRP010000869.1 coordinate 15,241, forward strand.
GGATGCCTCGTGGCAAATGTGTATCGAATGCAATTAATGCGGCTTATAAAATATTAAATTCAATATTTTAACTCTGATGCATCAATACCAAATGCTAATAAGAAATAGACAAATTTATAGTAATTGCTTTGGATTTTTTATCAAGGACATGGCTACACTCTTAATAATACCTATTAGCAGAAGTCAGTTTTTTTATCCGCATCAAGTGTTAATTGATATGCTGGCTGTGCAAACCATTAAAAAGCCACTGTCCAGTGGCTGTGCAACGTGCAAAAGAGTATCTTTGCAGAGTACGTGTTCCCCAGCCGCAGCACCTGAGAGGAATATGATGCAGTGTGATCCTTTCGTGACGGCATCTAGTTCGTCTTACTTTTTTCTTAAGATTAATTGGATATTTCGAATAACTATGCGCATTTTTATCGGCCGTTATATAACTTCGTAGTTAAGAAGTAATTAAGTTTGTATCAATAACATTTAAAATTCTTTTCACTCCTCGGCAAGTTACAAGCCGATACGTTTTCTATGCAAATAGGTCCTAATTACGGCAATCTGTGGAATTTAAATATAAATAATGATATACAATTATGCTTTTAAGTATACGTACGAAATTGAGTGAATACTTTAAATGTTTTTAATACGATTCTCAAAGAATTATTACATGGACAACCGTTAGACCAAATTCGTCAATATTTCCTTCGTTATATTACGTGAATACGAATATGTAGGTATATCCCTTGTAATAAAAATGTTTCTAATGAGTAGCTAACAATAGTTTGAAAGAGCATGGAAACAAAGGTTCACACAGTTTCAGCCTATACAAATTCGTTTAAAAGACGATTAGGTCTTTTTCTAGTGTCGTACGCATATAATTTACTGCCTTCAATATCCAATATCTCAACAGGTTATTAGCGTCCCATGTGAGACCGAACACAGTGTTGTCTCAAAATGAACCATAACTCATTTACTAATCAGACTTACCAACATGTAATTAGTTGTTTGTTGAATAAGATGTTTCTCTCTGCCAAGATAACACGTCACGAACGAGCACGCTGCACTTTTTTGCACTCTAAATTACATAAACGAAATCAGTGCATGCTTTGTGGTTTACCGGCATTTCAAGAGAAAATAAACCAACGAAAAATCTCGCCTAGCTATATTCTAATTTGCATAAATAATGTTGTAATTGCATAACGACCAACGAGGAAAGTTTGCTGCTGGTGTAAAAAGTGCTTGGGGCGTATTCGTTATAAAAAATCAATTATTGCGGGTATAAATTTTATTACAATTAAAACGCTAATTACTTGGTGAAAAAGAATCGCGTGGTGATGCAATCGCAAATTAAGCCATATTTCAGAAATTTGCAAAATTCAACATTGCACTTACATTCTTTCGCATTATTACGAAATATGTGGTGATTAAATTAAAGAAATGTAACGTAATTTTACTTACCCTTTTCTGACGCAATGAATTCCTTTCTTTTCCAAAGCCTTTGATAGTTCTGTTATCACATATTCAGGGTCACTACATTGGGTAGTGGAAACATTGCACAAATTCTGCAAAAAAAATGTATACATATAAAAATAACTAAATAATAGGGAAAGTGCATTATATGAAAATAATGACAGTAATTAAAATAACGAACTTTCAAAAAATTAATACTTAACCTACTATATTATTTTAAAATTTTACTTTTGTTGCGGATCTTATATTTGTTTTAATTAATTCTATTGGATATTGAGAACCTGAATACTCATTAAAATTAATTAGAATAATTCTAAAATTGTTAAAAGGCGTTGCTTATCCGTGGTATATTTACGGCCCTAAAACTGTGACGTATTTACATTAGATAATGTGTAAGCATAAGTAATTATCATTAAACGAATGTATAAATGCAAATTGCGCCGATATTGCAATAAATAAGAAAAACGGCATAAATTCAAAAGATAAATCAATAAGAGCAATAAACACGTCGCCCGCATAAAAGTCTCGTAACAAATGCCATTACTAACTAGCAATGGGAAAGGGGGTTCTCTGAAGCGCTTCGCGAGATTTTAAACATCGCTAGCAATTTGCGCCTGTCTGAGTGCGTGTTGCCATTTCACATATCTTCATATTTCATTTGTGGAGACACTAAGGCAAATTAAGTCGTATCGGCTTCGCATAGATACTTAATGGATGCAACAAATGTCTTCGACCTACCTTACTAGTGAGCATCACAGGATGCAATGCGTTATCTGCTTTCCTCGGTGTCAAGACATAACGTACTCGGTTGAGGGACCTTTCTATGCTGCCCAGAACGCGACGTGCGGACCCTGTCGAATCTGATGAACTACCAGGTGTATGTTTACTGAAAATGATGGACTGAGTTACATGAAATACAACGAAGATGAAGTTGATTGATATAAGAAGTTAATATAATTTAGTTATTTGTTAGAACAGCTATCGGTTTCGCTTTAACTCGATAGACATCGTCAGGTACCTACTAGAACAGAACAATGCAAATTTAAAATCAGAAAAATTGCTAAATGTAATATTTACACAAATAAAAAATCATTCCATGATATAACTATAAACCTCTAATATTAAATATGTCGTAGGTACTTGTTTTACTGATATTTTGACTAACAATTTATTTTGTTATCACCCTTTCACGTATAACTGCTAAATAATTTATTATAAATGTTGGTTATTGTAGTTGAAATTGTATTATTTGCTCTTGTGAAGACCTGAAGATGTGTTCTAAGAAAAGACGAGACAGGTAGTCCTTTGATCAAATAAATGTCAAGAATAATGCTAAACATTTAATTTAAATTTTTAGAAAACAATAAAATATTAAACCTCAAACACAGTACAGATATGTCCAAATATTTGCCAATGAGTTTGGCACAGAAAACATTTTCCTATATACGTTTTAAACAATTTTTTTTAAAAATAATTTTCCATTTAACCTGCTTCAATTTTGCAATTGTAAAGTACAAAGGTAATTGAAGTTACCTTGCACTCATAAATAACAAAAAAATCAGTGCATAAGTTCGCTGTGTTAAATTATCATAAATTCAGTGCCGCTCAGAACAGTTGTTGCGGTTAGACTAATTTAATGCTATTAGGAAGTGAAAATTGAAGCCGTAAAGCAAGGAGTATACGCACCACAGGGGTCGTAAAGCAGGAGAGGGCTTTGTTTGGTCAACCTGCACGCGGTTACCTGCTCGATGGGCTGGTTATATTTACATTCCCTAATTGTCATAAACATAGGTCCCGCTTAGGGATTTACATTCACAGATACTTTGAAAATAAATGGGGAACATACTATGGCACATATTTAACACACGCTAAAATTGTAAACAAAAAACTAGGTATTTTACTTACAAGTCTGGTGTTCTTGGAGTTGTGGCACTGGGAGTAGATCTTTTTTGCGGAACTGAAACATTTATACATAAAATTCTTCATAATATAAAGAAAGCACCGAATTACCTACATATAAGTCCCCAAACTAAAATACCTCGATGTTCTGAAAAATTGAATGTATCTTTCCCCAAATTTTCGTAAAAATTGAACCGTTCTAAGGATAAGGGTTAGCAGCTGAAGCGGAACAACGTTAAGAACTCAAAGTCTTTTTGGGGAATAAATCTCGACGAGTATAATAGAGGCCATATAAGAATAAACGGCAGCATAACATCATGAAAAGGGAGTAACAAAGTTAAAACGGCGATATTTCAGGTTAGGGGCCGTGAGCGATGCCTCCCAAGGGGTCACTTCCCGGCGTGCACCGGCTCTATATTACCCCAGCACTTTCTTATTAGTGTTTAGAACACTTGTGTAAAGTTGAACTAATTTAAGAGTTCGGAGCCATAAAGAAGGAGGTAACAGCCCTTGAAAGGCGCCGGACACTGATATACATTGCTGCAAGAGGAGGAAGATCCTGTACACTCCTTGAGATGGGGGACATTCAAACTTTTAACTACCTACTTGTTTGTTTCGAAAAATATCGCCGTTGTGTTAATGTTTTATGCCTTAATCCTCGGAATAAATGTTAGCTGATACTTACAGATCCAACTAAAATAAATTGAAAGTTGCCGCGAATACTTTGCAATGTCTTTCACTCCGTAATAAATGGAAAAGAGAAAGGAATACAAAATTGCGAAGTGTTATAATCTTGGCATTGTTTCTTCCAAATCAAGCCACCATTTTTACAAATCAATGATACAGAGTAGCCCTTAACAATATTTAAATTCTTTGGGTTGACATAAAAGCCTAAGACCTTGCTATTTGTTTCATTTTAAGAGCCCTTAAAATTAAACAAATAGCAACGGGTTAGGCTTTTATTACAACCCAAAGAATTAATTTACCTTGCTGGGATCTCTACCCCTAATTATTAAATTTGTATTACAAGTTTACTATTTTTTATTAAACATATTTATTATGTATTAGGTCCTGACACTAATCAAACCAAATGTTAGTTTTAGTTTTATTTGCTTTTTCCAATGTTTCGTACATATATTTTAATATAGTTTAACTTATTATCCCGGTCTTTTGTTTTTTGTGAAAAATTGTGTTTACGTTTTTATTTTTAGCAATTTGTTATAGATTTTGTATATGGAGATTATGCAATGTTGGTTATTGCTATTGTTAAGTGTATATATTTTTTTTTATTAAACATAACACTTTCTAACAATAAAAATAATAATATTACATAGCTTGTAGTTTTCTTGTGTAATTACAAATAGGTCATGCAAGGAAACTTCCTATTGGTCATTTTCAATAATTAAATAAATAATTAATTAACGATTTAATGGTCTGATGATTGGGAAAAAAAGCCAGAAACCAACTCACCAGGAATATGTCATTTAAGTCTACAGGATTTTACATCTTCCAGAAATTTGTCTTTTCTTTGGAATCAAATAATTATAATTACTGCTACTTTCCGGTGAGAAGGGAATAAAGTGGCATTAAAATTTTTTTTCAAAACACTTTTGGCTTTAAACATAATTCTTGCATAATTTGGCAGTTATATGATGAATTTTTAAAAACATTTAACATAGTAATAATCAGTAAAAGCAAACAGATAACAGAACAATTATTTGCAAAAATAAAAGACCAAGAACATTTCCCTTAATAGGAAGTTTTACATTATACATATAAATTATTAATTTTGTACATATTCTTTTCATGAAAAAGTACACAAACATGTACTGCTAAGAATGTGCCAGAATCTAATAAACATAATAATAATACTATTAAATTCATCTTATTATTACTAGGTTACCTATATCTTATCCATTGTTCAAAAATAAATTCCAAAGCCTGTTTAATTCAGAGTAAGTGTATTTTTTTAAAGTTATTCATTATATAGGCATGTTGATTTTCTCTGGAATTTTGGTCTAATAATATTAACTCAATGGAATTTTGATTAATTTATTGTCCGAACGTTTCGAGGCGTGGTTTGCCTCTTCTTCAGCGTATAAAATTTTTTAAAAAATTAAGCACATTCTAAATTGTTGAAACTATCACTTATTACACATACTAAAACTAATTAAATGAATTATAACTAAATACTAACTCAATAAATATATTTAATTGTTCGAGAGGAAAGCAAAATTTTAAGTTATTTATTACATTCTGTAAAATTAAACATTTTACAGTAACAGTGAATTTATTTTATAGAATTTGGAAGAAGGTATGCAAACCTCAATGAAACTGGTCGCATTTAGACCATAAACTACGAACTGTACATCATTTATTTCATAATCCAAATATGTAATCAACTTAAGTAAATAAGAACATGTACGAAAGGAAAAAAAGTCTGAGTTTTTTCATTTCTTTTATATTTCTTCCATTTCGCAACATTTTAGACACCCTAGTATATTATTAAGATAATCATCCTACACGTCACTAGTTATAAATCAAAAATTAGCAAAGAACATTGTTTTATATTACCTGGTGAACAATCCCCATCAAGATTTGGGCTTCTTATCCTTTTCTGTGGCTTGCGAATGTTAGATGGTTTCTTTGGCTCAATAAAGTTGCTACTTGGGCTAAACACATCATTAACTAAAGGACTCCTCGGCAACAGATTAATATTTTCAATATTTTCTTTCATAGGGGTGCAATCATATACATGGGAACGCAGCCTCTTTTCAAGAATATTTTTGTTTTTTGCAGATACTGGTGTGTTGCTGTTACAATTAAGTGCTGGTGATCCTATTGGACGTAAAATTTTTTCTAATGCTGGAGGAGGAATGGGTGTTTTGCACGGAACTACAATCTGAAATTATATAAAAACTTGAATAATAAAATCTTACGAGTACAACAAAAATGTTATTTTAGTTTACCTGTTTGACTGGAATTTTAGTAGCCCCATGAATGATTCTCAATGGTTGACCCCGTTTCTTTCGGGCTAGTAGCAATAAGTAAGATGCAATATTATAATCATATTTCCACCTTTTTAAATTCCTCCACATTACCTCAGAGGTCACTCCGTGATATTGCGCAAGTAATGCTACACAATCTTCATCGTAGCATCTCATATTCTCAGATTTCACAATCACTGGTTCCAGAACACCCAAAGTCATCCATGGATGAGAAAGCAATTCATTTACAGTAATTCGTTTTTTCGGATTTACTTGTAGCATTTGCTTTATAAGTCTTCGACTACCATGTGACATAAAATATGGTTCCTCATACTTTCCATTCTGCAAATTAGTAATAGTTGTTAAAACAATAATTTGATTCTTTAAAATTATACACTAGACAATGGAATTACAATTTCCTCGGCTGCTAAGTTGCTTGTTTTAATTAGTTGAAACATATGAACATAAAAATCTAATTAAAACCCTTCCACGAGTATATCATATGAAATTTAAGAAATATTATATTTCTTGGGCATGCCACCCTCTGCTATCTAATTCTTGGTATTCTGTTGGTATTTTATATATACAATATTATGTATAAAACATAAAGTTTGGACCCATAAAATAAATGGTAAGAGCCCTATACACACTCCAATTTTTCAACGAGTGCTTGATATTTCGCTTCCAGATACCGACACTTCTGAGCGTATATCGAAACATCTGGTGAAGATTTAAATGAATTGCTCAGTTTTATTTCAAATATCTCATTGAGAAAATAATAATAACTAAAACTATTCTAAAACTTTCATTGTCGGTCTTATTGAGGTTTATAAAAGTTATGCATGTTTAAATAATAAAAGTAAATAAATTGATGTGAATACCGTTGCCTTTTTAAAAGCCAATCTTTGGTCTATTTACGTTTATGCTATCGTTTTATTCTGCATTTTTTCTTCTGTGTAACAACAGCAACCAAAGTTCATACTGAAGTTATTTCCACCCAGAAAGTAATTTGGAGTGTATATGGGACCCTTTAAAGAAAAGAATATAAATTTTATTCAGAGTTTCCTTAATATTTGTTGAATCCGAAGTTTTTCTAGCGAGACAATAAAATATACTAAGTACAGTAGAGCGTCGATTATCCGAACGAATTGGGACCAAGGGTAGTTCGGATAATCGATTTGTTCAGATAATCGATTTTACAGAACAGTAAGAAAAACAAGTAGGTATATAATGTATATATTTTGATGTAACATAGCTTTTTAAAAAGTAATCATTCAATTTCATTTGAACGTTGTTCTTTTTTCTTCACAGCCAATTTAAATAACAACACAGGAATGATGCGTCGCTTATATCAATTTGATACTTTATGCCCGT
>JAWQRP010000870.1:0-22954 GCA_033557875.1 Quadriops clusia
CATTTAATATCTCTTCTGTACTCTCTTTCCTTATTTGTTTCCTCTATACATTAATTCACAGTTTAAATGAAAGGAATAGTCTCAAAATATATATTCAACTCACAAACAACACATTAATGAAAGAAAGTACAGAAGAGATATTAAATGAGAAAAAAATTAAAAAAAAATGTTTGAAATGAATATCGCTAGGAATTTTAATGTAAATCTAAAGTTTGGACAAATGCTGACACATAGACTATTTAATAAGGATATTAATGAAAAAAACTAAAAATAATGTAGAAAAATACAAAAATTAATGAATGTCCTGAAGATGCATAAAATAATATGCGTAACGTCGACTAAAATAAAGAATTTAAAAAAAATTGTAAATATTATTTAATACAAGTTAACAAAATAAAGACCTAAGAAAAGGAACACAAATTGAAAAACTTAAGTCAAGAAAAAATGAATTTTAAAAGAATTTTTAATAAATTTTAAAAGAATTTTTAATGAATTTTAAAAGAATTTTGTCGGAATTAAAAAGAAATTTGAAAGAATTAATAAGTTATTGACAGAATTTGAAAAAATTTTAGATAAATTAAATAAAAATTTTTCAAAGAATTAGAAAAGATTTTGAAAGAATTACAAAAAATTTTGAAAAAATTAAAAATAATTTTGAAAAAATTAAAAATAATTTTGAAAAAATAAAAAAAAATTTTGAAAAAATTTTAAAAAATTTTGAAAGAATTAAAAAAAATTGAAATAATTTTAAATGAAGTTTGAAAGAATTTTCAATGAATTTTGAAAGAATTTTCAATGAATTTTGAAAGAATTTTGTTGGACTTTTAAAAAAATTTTGAAACAGTTTAAAAGTTTTTGACAGAATTGAAAAAATAAAAAAAATTTTAAAAGAAAAAAACTTTAAAATGGATATTTAAAAACAAATAAAAATTAATTAGAAATATTTTTATGAGTTTTATTAAACTAGTATTACCATTGAATACTAATAAAATTGTCATGATTAATTTCAGGGAAGAAAGAATACGATTTATAAGAGCCAAATATGTAGATAAGCGATACGCGATGAAGACATGCCAAAAAGAATCGGACAAGCTAATCGAATTAGAAGACGCTGTAAATAATGGTGATTTAAATTTATTGCTGCAAGTATTCGCGGAAAACGTAGATTTAGGAGCCCCGTTACCATCCTCCGACATAGGGGAAACGTCTCTTCACCGCGCCGTTATCCGGGCGACAGGCAAAACCCTCCCTGTAGTCGATTTTTTGGTGCAAAACATGTCATCGCACGGATTGGACAAGTTGACGGATCCCCCGAATTCCGGAGACGTGATCGGATCGAACAGCGCTCTTCACTTGTGCGTCCTATACAACCAAGTCGAGTGCATGAAGCTGCTGCTTCGCAGCGGGGCCGACACTACCTTGCGGAATTCTCAAAACAAAACGCCCATGGACATTGCTCAAGACTTAGAGTTCCACACCTGTCAAGAGTTGCTCGCCAATGCTGCAAACCGCCAAAAGAATCTGTTCGACAACATTAACATTGACTGGAATTTGTCTCATGACGATGCTTCCACTGACTTTTCCGACGACGAAACTATTATCGATGATAGGGTAAGTATGTTTTCTTTAATCTGACTTGAATCGAATCCTCTTTGTTCCAATTTTGATTAAACTGTATTTGATTGTTACATTATTGTTATTACCTCATAGATATTAAATTATTGTTTTTATTAAAGTACCTTCATGGGTTTTTTGAAGATTAAGCAATAAGTAAAAGTTTTTTTAAAAATTAAATGAGTATATATTTTTTTGATGTTTTGTCTCCTTTTCAAGAATCAAGCAGTTAATGACCATCAAGACCTTGACAACTTAAATAACATATATCATACAATATTGAATTTATCCTAAAAATTTCAATCTAAACGAATTTAATGTAATTCTTGAAACAGGCAAAATCGAACTTCGAAACGTCGAATAAATAAATAGTCAGTTAATTATAAAATTTTTTTAATTTAATTAATTTACAATCTTCAAATATCCCTAAAAGAAACTTCAAAAACCATAATATAGAAGAGAGAAAACACACCACATTAAATTATTGTTATTACGATACATTATTAATGTAGATATTTTTATATTAACTTATTGTTATTACATTATATTCTAATTATTTTTTCAGAATGGCTCTTTAACTCCAGAGAAGAAAAATCGATCCAGGCCACCTAGTTACACAGGAGGAGGGGATTCCCCCGTGACTTTGCGATCTAGATCTTCGACTTGCGATAGTTTACAGTCCGGGAGTAGTCCGAATTGCAATAATCGACAAATGCCACCTCCACCACCCCCACAATCTAGAAAGCCTGTAATTGGTATGTATACAAGTACGTATATACTTTATTATTATATTTTGTCTGTTAAATATATATATGCTGTATAATGAGGAGTGTCCTAGAAAGATCTCTCCCGAGTCAAATTGGTTGGCACATATTTAAGACATGTTAAAGACTTGCATAGAAAAATTCATGGTATTTCAGCTTGGGGGCGCTTGCAGTCTTATTACTTGCTCATTTCGGTTTAACCACTTAATGCACAATATTAGTTAGGGGTAAAAAAATATCAATTTTTTTTTGTGCAGAAAATGATAATTTATATTACTGTTAACAAGTTTATTCTGAAAAAAATGCATTATAAGTTTAATTCTGTGTGATATATCTTGAAACACGGCACAACACAAAGTCCAACATTGTATTCACCGCAGCAATACCTCGTCTCGTTTTTAATTTTTTTTCCACTCGTGTCCTTCTTTGAACAACATACCGCGCAGTTTCTGTACGGAACAGCCTTTTTTTCTGTCGAGGTATAAAATCGGGAATATGTCTTTCCGTTAATCGTAATGGTCCGGGGTGCTTTGGTCACCTACAACATCCTTTCTTCTGGTTTTCTAATTATTCCTTGTATAATATTGATACATAAAAAAATTTGTATCTCTTCTATTGTTATTGGCGACAAAACGTCGGAAGATTTTCTCGGCTCTTGTAATGCATAACGGTTAGATGCGGAGACCAATAAATTTACTAGATCGTTATTAAAAAATAATTGAAAGTAATCCAAGACTTCAAAATTATCCGCATTGAATGTACAACTTGGGATGGCCAAAAATTGAAGACGTGGTGGAGCTGGATTTAAAACATTTGTACTTATTTGTTGCCAAGTATTAGCTGATTGGTTGTCATTTTCACTATCTTCGGAATTCGATTCCACATCACTATCGTCACTTCCACTTTCAAATAACTCAAATTCAGAATCTTCTAATTCAGACATTTTACTATAAAAAATTTCTGAATAAATATCCAACTATTCAATAATAAAAAAAACTTACCTAAGACAAAATTATAAATTATCGTATAATCTTTATTACAAATTTCAACTATCACTTTATAAATGTATTTCACGATGCATGTGCACTTGAACAAAGTTACATTTATACTGATTTGAAAACAAGGTTTTTCTCTCAATGCAATGAAAATAAAAAACCACAGTCTTGATGTAGCATTTTTATAACATCCCATATTAATAAAACTAAAATAAACGAACTAAACGAGAAAAAAAACATAACATATACAAACCTACATTCCTAAAATATAAACAATCCAACATGAAACGTGACATAAACAGATTTAAAATATTTAGATATAAATCATTTCAAACTAGACGCGACATATTCGGAGTTGTAATATTTGAACGAACAGAATATGTTATGCCCGTGACGATCACGGAGCTGCACAATTCTGCAAGTATATGCCGCCCGTGTATGTCACGGAGCTGTGCATTAAGCGGTTAATTAATAATTTTGAATTTTAACTTGATTCAAGATTTTATGAGAAAGTTCGAGTATCTTCAAGCTTATGTCGTCAAAAAATTTTTTTAGCTATGCATGATATATATGTATTATAGCTTTTATAAAGGAAAAAATTAACACGTTCGCTGCTTATCACGCGCTTGTGCGTCATAGCCCCATATACTTTCCATAGCGTCAGAACCGATACGCACGGAACGTGTTAAACGGTATATACGTAAACCATTCACAAAAAATACTAGGATCAAACAATTTTAAATGGATAGAAAAATAGTTGTCTATTTTACTTTTCTGTTATTCTGTCTATTTTTGTTGAAATGGTTATAACCATACATTTTAAAAAATTAATGAAATAAATTTGGCCCTCAGGTTATTTCTGCTATTTATAAGTTTCAAGGATGTCTTAATGTAGTCTTAATATATAAAATTGTTCGATCCAGACTCTTGTAAACAAGTTTTTGACTTCTGGAACTTCACGTAAGATAATGCCAACATAAAAAAAAACAACCTTAATTATTTATGAATTAATTAGCACCTTAATTATTAGACATTATTTCTGGGAATTGCTGAGTAAAATCCATTATATATTCCGTGATATAAAATATATCATATTTTATATTATTATTATTATAGCAAATGTGGGAAGTCTAAAGAAGCGAGCTCCTCTCCCGCCAAGCAGCGGTTCTCAACTTCCTCCAGGAGCAGCTTTTTACGGAACTTTGCCAAGTAGTCACAGTCGGACTCCTTCAGATCCTGTTGCCGCTGGTTATCATACTCTTAGTCATACCCACAAGCGCTCTCCTAGTAGCGATTCTACTTCAGGCAGATCTGTGATACATTTAGGTATGATAGTTGCTAGGAATAAATAAATAATTATATAAATAAAAAAATAAGTAAAATAAACAACAAAATAAGTAAAATAAATAAAAAAATAACTAAAATAAATAAAAAAATAAGTAAAATAAATAAAAAAATAAGTAAAATAAATAAAAAATAAATAAAATAAATTATTATTTTTATTATCACAGGTATTTAGATCTTTGAATTGAAGTTTATATATTGCCCAACGTTTCGTTTTATTGTCAAAAACTTGTTCAGGAGTATACATTACAATAATTAAATAATTTGAACTTTCCTACTTTTGACAGACTGTTTTTTAATATTTCTTCTTATGTTTATTGCCATCACAAAAAAATAAGTATGTTTTTTAAAATTAATTGAAGATATTTCACATTTAAATATTCTAAAATTCTTCTTTTATACCAATTACTTTCTTTTTCTAAAATTTTAACATTTTTTCAAAATCAAAAAGATGCGCTTTTTCTTTGCAATATTTTGTGAGAGGTGTGCAAGTTCTGTTAATTGCAAGAATTTTTATTTTTTAATATAGTTTTTCTCCGACCTTTTATATTATTATTAATATATATTATTTTTTTATCTTGGGTTTTCAGGTCTTAAATAAGGATTTTGTATTAATTTTTAAGAATTATTTTATTCATATATTTCTGACGTTTCACGCTGTGGATAAGCGGTTCTTCAAGAATTTCTTATTTTGTACAATAAAACAACTCATTTTTCCTGTTTTTATAGCCCTTTCTCCATTGTATGTATATTTCGTCAATAACACCATTTCCGACATCATTTTCTATCATTTACACATTTGACTAAACAATTACGAGAAAATTACAAGTAAAGAAAACTGTTGTGTTATACCACATATAAGTTATATAGTATGTTGGGATATATTGTAATTGTTTAGTTAAATATGTTTAGAAAACAATGTCGGAAATGATGTTGTTGACGAAATATATATACAATGGAGAAAGAACTATAAAAGCAGGAAAAATGAGTTATTTTATAGTATAAAATAAAAAATTCTTGAAAAAACTCTTATCCAGAGCGTGAAACGTCAGAAATATATGAATAAAATAATGCTTAAATATTAATTCAAAATCTTTATTTAAGACCTGAAAACTCAAGATAAAAAAATAATATATATTAAGAATTTTTATGTTGAGAAATTCTATTTTGTAGATATTGTTTTGTCTCACCAATATAACATGCGTTGGAATTTAATTTTGTATACAAGGATTCATTGTTTAAATTTATCATCTGTATTTTTTATTCTTGTGAAAAATTTTATGGTTGTGTTTTGATTTCCAGTAATAATCTTAATATTAAATTTTTTAAATCTATTTTTAATATTTTCAGTTAGATTTTTTTATATACGGTAATCTAATACTTATAATATTATATAATTTTGGTTATTAATTTTCTGGATAATCGTATTTTCTTAAAGCAATTTTAATTTTTTTAATGGCAGTATTTTGAATATAGTCTTACTTCATTTGTATGCTCTATCGACTAAACATAAAATTATAATTTTTTAAAAATTAAAATCACAATTTGATAAATAATGTATATATCTTTCGGATCAAATATTTTTTTTGTAAACCAAGAACTGCGTATTTTTGTATTTTTTTTAAATTAAAGTCATATCTGAAAAATTATTTTATTATCTTTTGATTTTTCTAAAGTAAATTTTAATTTTTCGTGGTAGTTATTAAATGTCTGAAGAATATGTTCAATTTTATTTTCTAAAGAATAAATAATAATAATATCTACATATCTTTTATATAGACTAATTTTATCAATATAATAATAATAATATTAAGTATATAGATACAAAAGGTCACGGAAAAAATAAAAATTTGATACAAAAAAAAATCATTAAATAAAATAACATATATGAGACAACAACTTATTTCTAGGTAATAAAATAGGCTTGCCGCATGACACTAAAAACTCGGACAAACTACTTCGGAGGCCTCAAAACCCCCCGCCTCCGACCCCAAGCACCAGAATATCCAACGGCCGTTCAACCGAAAGCATTTCTTCAATGGTCTCTGACCTAGATGTCGCCGCACACCATAACCCAATACCTCCTCCGAGAAGGGTAAGTTATTATTTAAGCCAAAAAAAAAATCATTATTAGAAAGTGCAATTAGGTCAGCCTTCTTTTTGTATTTCTTACAATAGAACGTTGGTTCATTATTTTCAGAAACGGAAAAAATCTTTAGCGAAGTCTTGTCAGGATGTCGTAATAGAAAATAAATTAGAGAGTCTGGTAAAAATGTTGCTGTTTTGTTGCGCTATTAACATTGTGCAGCTTTTTTCGCATTTACGTACCTTGCAAAACAAGTTTATTTAATCATTTTTTTGTATTTAATTCTTTAATATCAAGTGTGATTATTTGAACGGCGAATTTTTTTTATTTATGTGTTTGTGTGTATCAACGGCAGTAGGTTATTATTTTTTCGAAATTGCAGAATTTTATACATTTACTCAGGAAAATTTTGTCAATTTTTAATTTGCAATATTCAATTAGTATACAGGAACGAAGTCAAAGTTTGCAAGTTATTAAGTTACCATATAAATTTACATTGTGATCAGTAAATGTTTATATATAACGAAGGGGTGAAAATAAATGCACTCATAAGTTTAATGATTATATTCAAATTTTGATATGAAACTGAGGTGGTCAGGATTTTAATTAATATTATTAACAGGAAACTGAATAAAGAAATAAATTGTACCTTCCTTCATAGAGACCTGAAGACAATGAAATTTTTTCATAGCAAAGCAACCATCAATACACTCACTGTAGGATTACATGATTTAAAAGGATTAAATGTGTTCGTCATGGCGAGTTTTCGATAATAACGGCGTTTATTTAAACATTTTATTTTATGGGTCCCTAAACAAATATATTTCAATGTAAAATCAATAATATCACTGATAAATATTTTTATTACAGCAGAAAAATATATTTTTCAAATATTCATCAGGGACGTATACAACCGTTTGTAAGTTTGGTTGCCTATACTGATACATACATGCACACAATAAATGAAATGTGGTCTAAAGTTTCCTTTATTTTGTGCATAGCTGTACACATTCCTCCTACAAGCGAATATTGTGTTCGAATGGTCATCTCTAAAAAGTTTATTTATAATATTTTCGCAAAATTTAACGCGCTAAGTTAAAGCACATATGTGGTTAAAGTTTGTGATATATAGACATTGTAATTTTAGTGTGCCTTTTTTGATAAACTTACAATTTTCAATACTTGAAAATGCCCGTAGCCAGAGGATTAAAATGATAGAATTACGTATGAGATATTGGTACTTATGTTTGTAGATTATACCTTTGCTTAATATAGATTTTCTAGGAATATAAAAACTTGTAAACCATGTAAAACCTCAGTTTAATACCAGACTACGAATATAATCAATAAAAAATTTCACAAAATTAATAGACTCACTGTTTGTCGATTTTTAAAAAGCCTTCGAGTCAGAGAATTTAACTTATTTAATTATTTATATACTGGGTGGTCTCTCTGTATGGTACACCCCTATACTTTTTGTTTTCAGAGATATGTTAATCTTTTTTTTTTCAATTTATCTGGTTTGATCGGAAGTGACAAGAAATCTCTTATTTAAAAAGGGAAACCCAACTCTTTTGTTGATATTCTTAATCTAAATATTTTTCTGAATATAATAATATGTCATTTGTCAATTTCATAAAAGTCACTTTGACATTTTTTGCAATTTTATTTTCATAGGGACTTTAAAATCGGTTTAAATTGTGCTTATAAGTTCCAGTTATTGATATAAATTGATATCATCACCATTGATATTGATATCATTCTCGTTGAACTTTTGTTTTTAATTTTTTTATATTTTTGTCATGTTTAAAGATAGTTAATATTGATATCAATTTATTCATAGAAGAACATTGCATTTAAATACCTTAGTGTACCAGGGGGTTTTCATTTAAACAAATTGATATTTGTTGTAATGAAAAAGGAAAATGCATTATTTTTTTAATCAAGCTAATTTTTGGTGATGATATCAATTTATATCAATATCTGGAACGCATAAGCACAGTTTAAACCAATTTTGAACTCCCTATGGTAAGAAATAAAATTGAGAAAAATGTCAAAGTGAGATTTCCAAAATTGACAAATGACATATACCATTGTATTCGGAATAACATGGAGATTAAGAATATCAACAAAAAAGTTGGATTTTCCTATTTAAATAAGATATTTTTATCACTTCCGGTCAAATCGGAAATGACATATAAGTGCTCTACAGTTCAAAATATCCGTCTTGCCAAAATCATTGACTTATCTCTAAAAACAAAAAACTATAGGGGTGTACCAAAATCGGAGACCAACTGGTATATAATACAACTTAAATATAACACACACAATTGTAATATAAATAAATTTAAACCAGTTTTCTGTGCACAAAGCAAAACATAATAAAATTAACAGTTGGCGTAACTTCCGAATCCACTTAAAAAAAATAATAATCACGTCTTATTGACATTCTAGGCGTCCGATTCTCCGACTCCGCAAATTGCCTCTAGTCCAATATCAACAGGGTCCGTGTCTTCCCCCCGTTCGATTCCCGGGAGAGTTTCCTACACCCCGAACGGCGGTGGAGTTCGGCGATGTCGCGCACTGTACGATTGCGTTGCCGACAACGACGATGAATTATCGTTCTGTGAGGGCGATATCATCATCATCACGAACGAGCATACCGACGACGAGAACTGGATGGAGGGGATGTTAGAACAAAAACAAGATCAAGTAGGAATGTTCCCGCTGAGCTTCGTTCATATGCTGCCAGATTAATGACGATATCGTTAGAGGCTATTTGAGAGAAAATATGTACATATATGTATCTTACTAAAACTCAAAGTTATTGTGAAAGGGATATGTATTAATAACCGTATTTTTTCTATTCTATCATTAATTAATAATTCATTGCAATAATTTCACAACAATTTCTTTTTGTTTGAGCCGATACTATTAGTAACAAATTATCATGAACATACGTTATTTTGATCAGCCATATTCTCATTAGCCATTTTTAAATAATTGTGTTAAGTAATGATTTTCGTTCGACATTTAGTTAAATACGATGGGGCAAGGTCCCAATGTATAATATTCGAGTAACACAATTTGTATATTATATATTAAATTGTATGGATTTGTATATTATTTGCTATAATTGTGATTGTTGTACGTAAAGCGAAGCAGCCCCAGACTGTAACTGTGTTCCTCGAATTGCTAAAATTCGACTGATGTACCTTTTTTGTCATTCGCTTAGGAAGTTACGGCATGTTTGTGTAAATAAAGTCATATTTTTGTAGAAGATTATTATTTATATATTGCCTGCTAAGATTATTAAACCAAAGAATGAGAAAGTCTATAATAGTTAACGGGCAAATTCTAGTATTTAACATAGCTACTTATTATAACTATATATAAATATATATATATATGTGTGTAATTATGCATATATGCCAGTGTAAATATACGATATTTTTAGATATATGTATTTTAGATATATTTTAATATTTTGTAATTATTTATTGTTTCGATTGCGTTGCAGTCCTGCACGAGTTATGTAGAAAAGGAAGCTTTTTAGTGTTGCACAACAAAATCAAAACAAGGCGAAGCGGAACGAACTATTTGTTGAACATATCGGGCGAACATGTTTACATTTCGTTTTTATGCACAAACATGCTAAATCTACAGCTTTTGATGTACGTAATGTATTTTCTGTGACTCATATGTTATTAAATTGTAATTTAGATAAACTGTGAAAGTATTGATACAATTTTATTAAATACTTAATACACTGTCATCGAGTTTTCAAATAATTTCCACAGGTCCTCCTTTGTTTGCTCCTTTGGCGCCATCTTGGTTATCCGTTCCTTAAACACAAATGTTGCGTGACATGCAATGGAATTGTCCTACTTTGGTTGCAATTTTTTTAATAATTATATCATTTTAATCAGTATATATCATTTTAACCAGTATTTATCATTTTAAATGCAAGAAAAATATTTGAAATAAATGTTAAATAAATTTAATAATAATAATAAATACTAATTCAGTTAATAAGTCTGGAAGAAGTAAAGCAACGAAGTGATCACTAATACAACTAAAGAATAAGGAGTATTAGAAGAGAGCAAAAAGAAAACAATGAAACCAAAGGACACATATAAAGATAGGAAAAAGAAAAAGGAGGTAGACCAAGGAAACCCCAAAAGGAGGAAATGAAAAGAGTAGTTGAAAAAAGAGAAGTTCAATTCAAGTTATTGTATGGTTCACCAAATGCAGAAGACTATGGAACGAAATTTAGAGAAGGCGAAGAAGATGGATAGGTGAAAACCAAAGTATTTGAACCAAATTCTACTGTCTAGAGCATTGACATTGACAGATAGAAAGGCATTTGGATTAAGTAAAATAATGTTATAAAAACTGTAAGCTTTGTGAGTACATCTTGAACCTTTTCTTTATAGACTTGTGAGTTTCACAGGATGTTTGGTTCAAAATAAAATTGTTAAAATAAAATTACAATTTCATCTTTTTACCTCAACGTAATAAAAGAACCAAAATTCCCATGAAACTCGCAACGCTATGAAAACTGTAATACCTGAGGTAGCGTTCCTTTAATCAACTCTGGAATGTCTTCCTTAGTAAACCCTAATTCCTGCAGTCCATTTTCAATCTTCATCTCATTCATATATTTCCGAATCACATCAGATAAAATAGCTCCAGAATCTGCTAATTTTGCATTTGAAACATCAGCACCTAGCAAAGCAGCTGCTTCTAAGTGTTTTTCTGGACAAGCTGATGAAGTAAATTGAAAAACTGCTGGGGAAGACATCACCACAGATAACCCATGCGGTATTAACGGATGTGATTTGCTAAAAATGTTTATAGTAAGTTCGAGAAGATGCAAAATATAATTCCTATATAATATACATGCTTATATAATACCTATAATCATTTGGTATGTACGATTTAACGTTCCCTGAAATTGGGTACGACAACCCGTGGCACAGATGAACGCCGGCGTTCCCAAAACCAACTCCCGCCATAGCTGACGCCAAATGCATGTTCGCTCTTGCTTCGAGATCGTCACAGTTGAAGACAGCTCTCTTGAAATATTTTTGGATGATATCCAAAGCAAATCGTGCCCAAACATCCGAAATGGGATTCTGGCCTTGGTATGCTGGGCGAAGGCTTGGGTTTGCTGGGCAAGGTTTCCGTTCGTTATATGGAATAGCAGTGAAGGATTCTAAGGCATGGCAAAACACGTCAAAACCTGCGTAAGCCGTAACTCGTTCCGGAAGCGATAGAGTGTGCAGAGGATCGACTATTCCCAAAATTGGTCGAAGCTTCCTGTGAGATATCCCAGTTTTGGCATGCATCGGTCTATAGTCGAAAATACAAACTCCAGTTGTCTCACTTCCTGTTCCCGACGTTGTGGGAATAGCGATTAGGGGCTTCAAGTCGACTTCGACTTTTTTTCCTTTTCCAATGGGAGCGTTGACATAGTCCAAAAATTCCGCATCAGGATCTGAGGCGTACAGATTGGCTGCTTTGCAAGTATCTATGGAGGAACCTCCTCCAACAGCCACGTAAGCATCAAAATTACCCGCTTTAGCAAACTTAATCGCATCTAAAAGACTTTCATCAGTCGGCTCAACCCGGCTCTGGTCGTAGAGCCCAAATTTGATCCCATTTTTGGTAAGGGAGTCCAAAGTGGTTTTCACTGGTTGCAAGTTAGTTAAGTGAGGATCGGTGACAACACAAACGTTTTTGGCATTCATGTTCGCCATATCCATGCCGATTTCCCGGGTAACCCCTTCACCATACCTCACAGTTGATGAAACCATCTAATGGGAAAAATAATTTTAACTTTGGGTGTTGTTATTGAACACTTTGTAATTTTTTTTACCTCAAATGCGTATTCTTTGGTTGGAAGAATTTTGGTGACGTTTGACCTAGTTGTTGCGTGAGCAGGACATCTGCAACTGTAAAGGACTGGTAAAAGTTCTCTTATTGACTATAGAGCTGTAAGGTCTTGTATATTAATTAGCATTTCAAATATTATGTGTTTACATTCTTAATTACTCCATACAGAAGAAATTAAAGGGAAATATGCTTTTATTGAGAGGTATTTATGTACTCATTGTCAGTAGACAACTGGTTTTGTCAGAAACGTCATCAGGTATATGTCACCAATACTTAAAAGACTTTCAAATATGAGTACTTTTAGGTTCTCTACTGGATTGTGTGATATCTTCTGGTCTTACTTATGTGAAGCTCTAAAAAGATATATTTAATTTAGTCGTTACCATCGGAATGATCTTTCATTTATTGATACCAAGTCTAGGATTGTTAATTTAAGCAGAATTTGGAAGCTTTTGGTCTTCTATACATCCGATGTCTCCCTCACCTCTGTTGATCTCTTTCAAAATTCACATCAGTTTGTGATGCTACATTATATCAAATACTTTTTAATAATCAATTAAGCAAACAATTTTTGGCAGACTATAGCAATTCTACAGTAATACCTGCAATAAGACTATTGCTTCCTTCATTCCTTATCCTTGTCTAATTTCAAATCTAATCATTCTTTAAACCTAAATTGTGAGTCACTGACACTCTTCTAACACTTTCTAAAAAATCTTTGGTAGATTATTTTGAGAAACAGTTTCAAAACGTGACACATAAAACTAATAAGTCTGATCTTGGTAGTTCCTATAATTTTTTTTTCGTAGAGAAAAGAAAATGGATAATAGCCACTCAGCAAAGTAAAGTCATAGATCTTATTGTGTTGTTTCATTGTTTTTTAATTCCTTCCTTGGAGTTTAAATGTCCCAATAAGGCACTATCCATAAATGATGTCATGGCTAAAAGGGGGGGGGGTACAAAAATCTGTGACGTCCACACTTTTCTTAAAACTAAAGTTGGAAACTGTCTTTATATCTACATATACTACCTACTGGTTCATCTTTCCGTGTATTTCACCTTTTTTTCTATACCAATATACTCTCGTTTTAGATTTATAAAATGAAGCAATAATTTGTTCTGTATATACATACAGTATATTAATGGATATTAAAAATGGAATTATATACTTAGACGTTGCACCAAAAAATATTAAAATAGCACGGTCACTCTTGTAAGCATTATTTTAATTCTAATGGTTTGAAAATAAGCTAAAGAAACCTGGGGCTATTAAGACACCAAACATTTGAAAATAAGCTGAAGAATCCTGGCTATTATGACAGTAAAGGTTTGAAAAGGTTTCTTTAGCTTATTTTTAAACCTTTAAGTACTATCTACTGCAACAGAAAACGAATTCACTGTATTTCCAAAAGATGTTTTGAATACGAAATATTGGTTACCCCTTTAGTTAATTTCCATGATTTATTGGCTTTCGGGGCACAGGTCACTCCTTCAGAGGTGAAATTTATAGAAGTTAATATATTTATAATAAATTTAAGAAATAAAAACTTTTGCATTTGCAATTCAAATGGATACGGTCAATTGCAAGAAAGTCAACAATGAATGCTTTTAAAACTCGATGAGAAATTCTTGATAACTATATCCACATATAATGTGCTATATCTTAAGAATAATGGATTTACAAAGCAAATAATGAATATAAACTAAAATCAATATACAGGGTGTCCTCAAATTCTCCGATATCCTTTGAACCACGTACAGTACTTATTAAAATAAGTAAAAAAGTTTAGATACACCCCTGTCCGGAAGTGCACCCCTGCGGAGCTACAGCCCTCCAAAATTTGACCACAAAGAAATTGGCAGTTTTGTATTTTATTGTATTTAATTCTTATTTATTAAGTTTACTTCATTGTGTGTACTGTTTGCTAAACCCAACATCATTGTTAAAACTATGTAAAAAGTTACAATTTAATATTCGTTTATTAAGCCTATTTTGCGAAGAAAAGCAGACTTTTACAAAAAGTGGAATATCTCGGGAGGGATGCGTTTTAGAGGTATGGAGAAACACACTACCAAAAATAAAATAGATTGAAGATAAAGGTAACCAACTTAATAAAATGCGAACATACCTAGTTAAGAGGTCCTTGGTTGACAATATAATATATTAATTAAAAAGCAATACTTACGAACTGGATGTTATTGTTGTCATCAAACTAAGCACTCGTTGCCTCGAAACCATTTTCTCTCCTATTAAAACATAAAACTTCATTACTGGGAGTAATTTTCCCATTTCTGTTAAGAATATTTCAGGGGAGTGTTTGTAATTAAATTTAATTTAGGAATATAAAAACAAATCTTTTCTTTAATATTTTATTTTGAAAGTTAACGCTACAAGCTATATATATAAATGCACTCTTAACAGAAAAGCCCAACTGATTCATTAGTGTTAAATAATTCAGCTTAGTGTTAACACCTTAATACTGCACTTGAAATTAAATGTTTCATTAAAGGAATGTGTTTGTTACACTCATATGACATGAGAATAATTTAAACAAAAACAGTGTTACAACTAATCTACATCAGACTGTTATTGTGCAATAACGGCAATACTGTTACAAGAATTATAATAGTGAATTAAAAATATTTTGATTTAAGTACTTGAGTGCATATCTTAATAGTAGTAATTATTACTTAGCACTATAAATATTTATAATAATAATAACACAGTGGGAACAGACTTTTGTTAAATTATCTTATATTTGTTTCTAGAGTTAACAAACTAAACAATTAAAACAGTAAAGTTAATAATATTTAATTCAGAATTAATTAATGAAAAATTAATTAACCGAAATTAACAAATTTAAATTAATCAAAAATCAATTAACCAGAAACCAATCGAACAAAACTTAATTAAGTAACCACGGATCAATTAATAAAGATGAATCACCTAATGTTGAATCAAACAAAAATGAATTAACCAAAAATTATTAAGAAAAAAGATCTGAATAAAATGAAATACTCAAAATAAAATGAAATACTCAAAATAAAATGACATACTCAAAATAAAATGACATACTCAAAATAAAATGACATACTCAAAATAAAATGACATACTCAAAATAAAATGAAATAATCCAAATAAAATGAAAAAGTTAATGAAAATCATAGAATCAATTAAAATTAAATATTCAACTAAAATCAAATAATCAAGTAAAATCAAATATTCAATTAAAATCAGATATTCAATTATAATCAATAATCAAACTAAAATAGAATAATCACAATAAACTCAAATAATCAAACTAAAATCAAATAATCAATAACCTACTAACTGGAATGTAATTAATCGACAATTGATTAACCAATGACAATTTTGCTTAAGCGGAATGAACAATAGGGACTTGTTCGTATCTGTTGAACTTAGGAGTTTGGGGTTCCAACCTCTCCTCCGATAAAGGCCGGTATACACTTCCACTGTGCTTCTTAATGGTAGGACCAGAGCTCCAAGGCAAAATTTGAACGTGCGACAAAGTAATGTTTGGATTGCTGGTCCTCTTCTTGAGGCACAATAGAATGATGATCGAACAAACGATCAGCACGATAAGGGAAGTCGACAAGAAGGCCAAGATGGGCCACAAGTACGAATGGCTTTCGACTTGTTCGGTGCTTGAGGAGGCGAGGAGTTCTTCGAACAACTTAGCGTCTTCCAACAAGTCATCATCGTCGTCTTTTTCATCGTCGTATTTCTCTTCACCATCTTTCTGTTCATCGTCTTTCTCTTCACCGTCTTTTTGTTCATCGTCTTTCTCTTCATCGTCTTTGTCATAATCATCTTCTTCGTCATCGTCAACATCTTTGTCCACAGGAGCAGCAATACTGACTATTTTTAAATCAATAGAATTTATGTCTTCTTCCAAGTCCACATCGGTTGAATTCGAACCTGTGACGTCCTCATCAAGATCTTCACCCGCATAGTAATCTTCATAGTCATCAACGCAAACTGTCTTGACAATGGAATCCCAAGTAGTGACTTGATCGGGTTCTAAATTGTAAGCATCTAAATTTTCGTGGGTTGCTTTCATCGAAACAACTGGAGCAACGTTATGTTTCGTTAACCATTTAAACGCTTGCTTGACATCAGAACTGCATTCTAATTGGATGCCTGTGATGTCTAAAACATCCAGCTTCTTCATTACGTCCAAATCATTGACGGTAATGCTCGTTATTTTTTTGTTGTTGGATACGTTTAGCACTCTGAGTGCTGGAAGTTTACGAGCAGGAAGTTTCCACAATCGAGTCAACTGTCCGTTGCTGACGTCCAAAAGCTTCAAATCTGCGTTCTTGAGGAAGAGTTCTGAATTGATTTCCTTGAAGAAATTGCCAGCTAAGCTCAGTTTACTCAGAACGGGGTTTTCAATGAAGCTATTTGGTTCCAAGTCGACCAGTTGATTGTACGATAAATCCAGTTGGATCAAAGATGGCAATTTTTGGAAGACTTTTTCTTTTAACATTGGCAAATTGTTGTTAGCGAGCTTGAGAGTCACTACACCTGGGAATTGGTCGAAGACGTTCTCGTCTAGTTCTTCCAAAAGGCAATTTTCGCACGAGAAGTAGAAGGTTTGGAAGTGGTTATCGATGGTTGTAAATCTGGGGAGAGTCTTGAACTCATTATTGTCTAAAGTGATCTTCAAAAGTCTGGAGTTGTTGGTGAAGATTTTGGGGTCCAAAGTTTGCAAGTTGTTCTTGGCTAGGTTTAAGTATTCCAGGTCTTGCATCTTGGAGAAGGTATCGGATGGCAAAGACTCCAGTTGGTTGTTGCTTAAGTCTAAGGTGCCCAAGAAGTTCAAATTTTGGCCGCCGGTGAATTCCTTGATTTGGCAAGACTTCAGAGTTAACTCTTCAATTCTGGAGACGGATTTGATATTAACTTTCGTTATGGGGTTGTTGCTGAGGACGATGGTGGTTAAGTCGGTTTCATCGCTGAACAATCCATCGGGGATGCTTGAAATTTGATTGTGCGTCATGGTAAGGTCGATTAGATTAGGCATGGTTGTGAAGGTTTTCGCATCGAAGGTCGTAATTTCGTTGAAGGATAAGTTAATGTAGCTTAAGTCAGGCATGTTGGAAAAGCTGTCTTTTGGGATCTCCTTTAGGCTGCAATTGGAGATTTCCAATTCCTCTAAGTTTTCCAGCTTGAGCTTTTCGAAGCCTGAGACGGAGGACTTCTGGATGACCAATTTCCTCAAGGTGGGAGATATGGAAGTCGTGTTCAAATCCTGAAGGCTGGGGATTTGCGAATTAAGAAAGGTGAGGATGTTGAGGCCGAAGAGGCCGCTGAAAGCATTCGGCTCGATGAGAGAAATCTCTGAGTTTTCTATTTGGATAATGTTAAGCGACTCCAAGCCGAGCTTCTCGAAGATGTTGTTGGTGAGCTGGATCGGAGTTTTGGCGACGATTTTGAGATTGTACACCTCAGACCCGAACTTTCCAATGTCCAAGCTAGAGCACTCCACCAATTTGGCCGAGCAGACGCAAGCCTTCGGGCATGGTGAACTCGTCGGGGAGGACGAGATGAGGTTTATGGTGGCTACTAAGAGTACCCAACGAAGCCACATGATGGCTTAAGTATCTGGATAAGAAAGGAAGAACATTAAATTCCAACGAAACCTTCGAGGTTTGGGTATGGCATTTGATTAGGAGCTGAGAAGCCTGATTTAAATTGCATGACTCAGTAATGATTGCTGTAGTTAACCTTTCTATTGGTGGTTCATGTTTTGGTCTACATTTAGCATTCAGTTGTGGATAAGTTTGATTTATTTGCGAGTTTAAGCGAGCAAACATCTTTTTGTCAATGGTACGTAGGGCTATATATAAGCAGGTTCATGCAATTTTTAACAAATGGATTAATTAACTTACCGGTTGAAAACTTGGTTGGTTAAACATATAGGAACTTCATTTGTAGATGTTTTTTTTTTGTTTTTACGTAGAATAGTAGAGAAGAGAAGAAAATGGAGGAAGAAGGAGCAGTTTCAATGAAAGATCAGTTTCAATGAAAGAACAGTTTCAAAGAAAGAGCAGTTTGAATGAAACTGCAGTTTTAATGAAAGTACAGTAATGCATGATTGTAGTAGGTGCTTGCAAGGAAGGTTAGTCAACTTTCGGGAAGATATATTGTTATTTCATTTTCAACTGTAAATAAGATAATAGCCGAATAAGGTGTATCTGAGTAAATAAGTGTACGAGTGTGTAAATAAAAAATAATAAACCATGATAAGATAGCTTTCTGTATTATATTCTATATTTGTACCAAGGCAATTTGTGCCTGGTTTAGAGGTCTGTTAGAGGAAAATAATAAATTTGAATAATTTATTTATACAAGTGGCAAAAAAGAATTCTGCTGCTTGTAAACTGTTTTGATAAAATAATAGGTAAGGTAATTAAACAATTAACACCTTATCTATGTAGTTATGTAGGTAATGGACGCCAGGGGACTTTATGAGTGACGTGCCAACGTTTTTTGCTTTCCATTGAATTACAAGGAATTTCCGAATTAATCCTATTGTGACACATTGCAATTACGAAACAAATCGGCGAATTCGTTTTTGAATAGGTTTTAGATTATTAGACTGTCAATGTGGTACTTGTGATATATAAGGCATTAACTCAGCAGGAGAAATAAACAGGTTTATTATTGAGCGATTAAAAACATTTATTTGGTGGAAATCAATTGGTCGAATGTAATTTTTATTGTTATGAAATTTGACACCGTAGCTTATGAAGCAGTAAAAAGGTATGTTGGTTATAAGTAGTAAGTTTAGTAAGTAGTAAGCTTAGTAAGTAGTAAACTTAGTAAGTAGTAAGCTTAGTAAGTAGTAAGCTTAGTAAGTAGTAAGCTTAATAAGTAGCAAGCTTAGTAAGTAGGCCTACTTTATATAAGCAACCACCTATAGGTATTGATGATTACGTTCGTGTCAATTGTTGTTAAGTTAATATTCAATTTGAAAACGCGTCATTCGCGTTAAATGTAGAAAAAACGTCCAATTAATTTCCAAACAGGTATACGTTTAAAACTTGAGATTTCTAGTTAATGTATGTAAAAGATGAGGTATAAGTTGAACTCAAATGTACGTATACATTTACACTTAAATCGGAGGAGTAAATAGCAGGATTATTGTTGTCCAATAGGAATAACAAGGCCAGATGCCGTGTTGCATACGTCACGGCAATTCATTGAATATTATTATTATTTCATGAGCGTAAGGCATGCTGGCGAAATAAAAATGATTGTCACAACGGAAAGTTCGTCTCGCGTTATTCAGATTGACGGCAGCAGCCGCAACAAAAGTTTTAATGCATCGGCAATTAAGCAGACAATGCTATCGATCTAGATTCTTGAAATCTTGCTTCCATCGGAATATGATAATCGAGATAATTACAAAGAGGAATATTTTTTGTTCCTTTGCTCTTAAACGTAACCGCTATCATCCGCGATTTTTATCGCTTAATTGCGTGCTTATCAGTTAGATGGGGTCGCGATTCTTTTGTCGAAATTCGGGGCACTCTTGCAATTAAATTGATTTAAAAAATAAATTAATTAAGAAACATTCAATGAAACTGAGAAAATGAATGAGATAAAAATATGTGATATAAAAAATTAATGATATTACAAATGAAATATAATTAGAAATTAAGTAACGTTTAAGTTTATATAAAATTAAAATTGAAATGAAATTAAAAATGAAATGAAATTAAAAATGAAATGAAATTAAAAATGAAATGAAATTAAAAATGAAATGAAATTAAAACTGAAATGAAATTAAAGAATTAAATATAATTCTACGATTGAAATGATCATACATGACTTAATTAAGTCTAATATTGAATTTTTGTTTCACACATAATACAATGCACCCTGCAAATATCTATCTATGTATAATCGGTGGAGACAATATCAATATCCAAAAGCGAGTCAATTACTATTAAGCTGATATCAATTCTGATAAACGTTTCTGATCGATTGTATTCAAATGCACGTATGAAGTTATCAAACTAGTTATATTATTATTACTATTGTTATTATTACTACTATTATTATTATTATTATTACTAGTATTATTATTAGAAACACATCCACAATCTGGAATTACTGCGAAAAAGGTAAAATCCGAAGTCTCCTATCTGGTCTGTCGACACGTTTTATATTACGCAAAGATAACGAACCACATAACTTAAACAATGAAATGTTAGCTCAGCAATGATACGAACATGCATCGCAATTTCTTTAATTCGGCTTGGATCTAAGGTACAGAACCAGAAATGGATTTTTAGAAAGTTCTGCGTTTAAACGTTATGTTGCGCTATATTACAATTTTGTAAAAAGTGTTAAACCAGGCTTTTACAATCTCTTCTTCATTGAGTCGACGTTTCTTAGGTTTTCCCCATATCACTTCCTTAAGGGAAGGTTTTCACAGAATTAGTAAAATATGTTCATACTTGTAAAAGTGAAGTATTGGTACGAATTAGATACACGTAAAAAGCAGTACCAATTTATATCAAATTGTATCTACAAATGAGCTACTTGTGAAAACGAATTACTTGTGAAAACGATCTACTTTTGAAAACGAATCACTTGTGAAAACGAAGTACTTTTGAAAACGAACTACTTTTGAAAACGAACTACTTTTGAAAACGAATTACCTATGAATACCAATTACTTTTGAAAATAAACTATTTATGAAAATGAGCAATCAGAAAATACGAGCAATTTGTAAAAATCAGCTGACATATTAAACGCTTTGTTGGATTATCAACCTTGGGTTGAACACGATCTGCGCACCTGCGGAATCCAACAAGTGGCCGCAAAAAGGAAAACTCGGAAATCGACGAGGAATATTGGATGGGTTAAATAGCTCAAAAACTTTGAAATCAACTTACTTTTCTCGCACTAACACAATGAACCACAAACTGATACTGATTGTTTAAACACTGGAAATACCTTACAGGCAGATTAACACCTTGCCTATGAGTGTGCGTAATTCACTTAAGCGATGGATGCGAAGGTGAGCTAGCTCGCCACTAGTTGGCAGCAGGTGCGCCCCCTTTTTTATACAGCAAGCCCTCCACCACAAAACGGAGATTCACAAACCGGATTCACTGATAAAATGCATACAATCACATATAGTACGGTATACACCGCTCTCATGGAGAGTTCCCTGTAGCTTAATCAAGTTAATATCATATTAATGTGCCAAAGACGGCAACCGGTTATACGCGCAGATGTTATGGTTAACTAAATTAAATTTGCTTTAAAAGTGCAGGGAAAGGTATAAAATAGCCATGTTCCATGAAACTGTCCCAAGCAGTTCCAAGCAGCCTTGAACAGTTAGCAGCCAATGGCGTTTAGAGAAATTTTGCGACTTTGAATGCTATTGGCCACTATTTGCCGGCAACTCTTCCGGACAGCTTCATGGAACATGGCTAATACAGGGTTATCATAAAGTCTTGTAACATAAAAAATTGGAATTTAGAAGCGGTTGTGAAATTCTCCTCGGAAATGTTCGGCGACCACTTGGTCGTAGGGTACTGTTAGTCTTATTAATTTCTTTATAGATCTCCTTGGCCTCGGTCAGTTTTCTGAGCCTCAAGTTGTCTACCCCCTTTATCAAAACCTTAATGCCTTAACTTGCAGACGCATTTGAGCACAGAGCCATTGTTCAGGTTTGTATTGTGAGTTACTTTCGACATTATTGACAGCAAGATTGATTAGTTATTTTATGTATCATGATATCTACCTTTAATATTTCATAATTTGTTAGAGTTGTATATCGTAGAATTTAATTATAATATTTCATAATTTGTTACAGTTGTATATCGTAGAATTTAATTATAATATTTCATAATTTGTTAGAGTTGTATATCGTAGAAATTAATTATAATATTTCATAATTTGGTAGAGTTGTATATCGTAGAATTTAATTATAATATTTCATATTTTGTTAGAGTTGTATATCGTAGAATTTAATTATAATTTTTCATAATTTGTTTTAGTTGTATATCATGGAATTTAATTGTGATATTTCATATTTTGTTAGAGTTGTATATGGTAGAACTTAATAATGTGTGAAGGTCTTAAGAAGGCCTGCATAAATAATAGAACTACGACACTTATCAGATTAAATATTGGGGTTGAGATTTAATAAGAAAAAAATAAAACAGATGAATCCTCTGACTTCATAGCAATAGGTCGCGCCAGA
>JAWQRP010000871.1:0-22949 GCA_033557875.1 Quadriops clusia
TGCCTAAATAATAAAGGCGAAACGTTGAGAAATAAATATTTTGAAAACAAAAAAGTTAAGACTCTAAATACCCGAGAATAAAAAAAATATAATTATATAGTGAGTCAAGAAATAATAAATATTTTAAGATTAATACTTTTATTCCAGATATTTCAATTAAGGGGTTAAAATTTTGTATTAAAGAAAGACTTTCGGTCTTATATTACTTGGACACAGCAATAGCCACTCCGCCATATGGAGCTGCCCTATCTTTTCGAAAAATATTAAATTCTTTCAGTAAGTTGTTTGAAGCGATACAGTCAATCATTTCAAGTTAACCCTTATTAATTTATTTAGTTATTTACCCATCCACAATCCTATTCGAGTGTTAAATTGTTCTTAATAAACAAATAAACCAAGCAAATTAGAAATCCTTTTGTACCGAATATTAAGCATGCGAACGGAATATGTGGGGCACAGGTCAAGCACCAGTATCAATCAAGTATATTACTATAGTATATAACTCGGATATTTTTACGCATGACTGCCCAAAAGGTTTTGACAGATGTTATGTAATTCCTCGATATCAGATACGATTATTATTTGTTCACGGTTCTGTTTGGAGGCGAAGCAATTGCATTGTAACGAACGAGTCATTGCAATAGCGCTTTATAGGGCATTGTTCCAGGAGTCGTTACGTATTCAAACTGATTCAGAAATTCTGAATAAAATGTTCATTTTTTAAGATAAACCTGATTTTATCTGCCAAGTAACATTTCTGAACACGGAAGAAAGTACTTTATAATTATATGTAGCAAATATATGAGTTAAAATGAGATAGGATCATTTAAACATTAAAGTTTCGTTGGATCCACGTTAGGATTTTCGGTCCAGTTACTCTGTTGCGTGCAGAATATCCATATATTTAGGCTTAAATTGATTAATGCATATTTAATTATTTTGCCCTGGTTTCTCAATAGTACTAATATTCGATCAGTAATTAATAGACTTAATGTTCGTAATATCATTTATTTACATCATTTATCATCAATATTATATTGTATATATTTCTAATGAATTTGTAGGAAAAATTAGTTTTATTAATGTTGGTATTGCAAATGCGTCTGCTGCTGATGCTTATGGTGTTGTTGATTTAAATTATTGGAAGGATGTGAGTTATATCCAGATTTAGTCACCACTGCATTAAAACCATTACGATGGTTAGCGGTATAATGGACTTTTCGAACTATACCATCGGGTTCCACCAAAGAATATTCTCCTTTTACAACATTTCCATCTCTGACCTCATGTTGAGCTTTCATGTCCCCAGTATTTGCGTCTTGTATATCATAATTAAATTCGTATTTTATGTTGGGATGTTTAGCAGGGGCGCCATAAAGTTGTTTTCCTTTATTTTGGGAGACTGGAGGAGTTAACACATTAGAAGGATGATGCTGTTGTTGCTGTTGCTGTTGTTGCTGTTGTTGCTGTTGTTGCTGTTGTTGCTGTTGTTGCTGTTGTTGCTGTTGTTGCTGTTGTTGCTGTTGTTGCTGTTTCTGTTTGTGTTGCTGTTCCTGAAATATTTCTGTAAAGGCTTTGTTTTGCCTCTGAAATGACCCCCCAAAACCGAAGTTTGAGCCACCTGAGTTTAACTTTCCAAAGTTTGAGCTTCCAAATTTTGGATTGCCAAAATTTTGGCCGTCGAAGTTTGGATTTCTATTTGGGTTTCCAAGGTTTGTATTTCTTACGTTTCCAGTATCTGAGTCTCCAAAATTTGGTTTTCCAAAGATTGAGTTACCAGAATTTGAGTTTCCAGAGTTTGAATTTCCAGAATTTGATTTTCCAGAGTTTGAATTTCCAGAGTTTGAATTTCCAGAGTTTGAGTTTCCAGAGTTTGAATTTCCAGAGTTTGAGTTTCCAGAGTTTGAGTTTATAGAGTTTGAGTTTCCAGAGTTTGGGTTTCCAAAGTTTGAATTTCTAAAGTTTGAGTTTCCAGAGTTTGCGTTACCAGAGTTTGCGTTTCCAAAGTTTGAATTTCCAAAGTTTGAATTTTTAAAGTTTGAACGTCCAAAGTTGGATCTTCCAAAGTTTGAATTTCCCAAGTTTGAATTTCTAAAGTTTAAGTTTCCAAAGTTGATCCTTTGGAAATTAGAATCTACCGAATTTTGGTTTCCTAATTGACCACCATGAAATTGCTCTGCGTGTAATTGACGACCAAAGGGTTTTCCAAAGTTGGGTTGATTTCCTTTATTATTCGGTTCTCCAAATGAGCTTTGAACCGAAAAGGGTTGCGAGGAAGAAAACTGATTATTTTGTCCCCCTTTGTTTCCATTGCCCCATGGAGACCCTTGATTGTTATTATTATTATTATTGAAATTATTATTATTGATATTATTGACATTGTCATTATTGAGGTTGTTATTGTTGTTATTAATATTCTTGTTATTATCACCATCAGTAATGTGAGTAACAGAAGCGTATGACTTTGCGTGTTGACCAGCCTTGGCCAAAGCAGTGAAGATGATCAAAGAAGCGAGCTGAAACCAATTTTCACTGAAACCAAACCCTTAGACTATTGACAAAAGGAGCTAGTTACCTTAAGGAACATTTCTGTTACTTGGTTAACCACGCAGGAACTTGAAACAAATACTAATGCCTCCCAAAAAAAAATTTCGTTTATATACTTACTTTAACTAAATGCGCATTTTGCGCAACTGAACAAATACTATTCGCAATGAATTTGCAATGAGAAACTAGTTTGCAATTAGCGACAACTTTGCAATGAGCAAAGAGGCTGCAATGAGGATCCTAATTGAACCCGAAAATCTGCATACGAGATGCATGGCCCATTCTAGTCAAATTCGAGAAATTTTTTTAGTGTGAAACACACAGCCATTAATCGCCGCCAAGCTTTTATGCAACGCCATTTAATAAAGCGCGGAGCATAAGAGAAACATTTCTAAACAGCAATAATTAACTCTGTATTATGAAGTGTGGTTATGCAACAATTATTTTAAGGCTACGGTTAACATTGAGAGCTAGCACGGCCAATTCGTACTCTTTATTAACATTTTATTGTTGCTAATTACCATAGTTTACGGTGCTAGTGGCTCATTACCATTGGAATATTTCAGTTAATGGCATAAGAAACGCTTGTATTACGTGCAAAGCTGACACTTTCAGTGTTAGTGGAACATAACGCACGTAATATCAATGTTAAACATTTTAAGAGTTCCTTAATGCCGCATTGGCAAGAGTTATGAGATTTGAAAGATATAGGAATAAGGAAATTGTGTTATTGGCATTGTTAGGACGTAGAGTTTAATCAATTATTACTATTGTGATTATCATTATTACTATTAGTATTACTATTACTATTATTATTATTATTATTATTATTATTATTATTATTATTATTATTATTATTATTATTATTATTATTATTATTATTATTATTATTATTATTGTTATTATTATTGTCATTATTATTGTAATTATTACTGTTATTATTTTGTTATTATTAATTAACAATCCATTCTATTAGTAAAGACTTTCTTTTCTTTTACTTGTTCATCCTAGCTGTAATTATTTTTATTAACAATTTTCTGTTTAGTTCATTGATTAAGACTAGGGAAATCTGGTGTTTTGATCATTTGGGATACACCATTTTACAAGTATGAAAGTTTGTTCTGTGTTCTTTTTCTTTACATCTTATTACGGATGTTTGTTAAGTTGCATTTAAAAAACAGAACCACAGCCTGACCAAATGGATTTTTCATATTTAGGAAAAAATTCGGGGCTAAATTATTTGACTTCAAAACAACTGCAGAAAACATATATACAAGCAAGGCATATGGTGCCATGTTAATTTTTGGTAATGTGTCGAAATAGTTCCAAACCGTGAAGTTTCCATCAAAATATCTGATAAGGAATACGGAAAGTATCAACAGGATTACGGCTCATAAAGCATGTGGATCAGTTCCGAGGTGGATTGAGGTAATCCATCAATGCAATTCGAAAAAGAATGTTGGTTCTTCTCGCGTAATTGTGGCCATTAGCTCGCCGAGAACCCAATCAAGAGCTGTTGTCCAGCCATGCATTTTAAGTGCTTTCGGCCCAAGACAAGGCGGAGGCCAGGAAATTACCCTGGGTAATGAGCGAATTCCATATTCAATTAAGCACTTTCCAAATTAACGTACATAATTTTAATATTTTTAACGGCAATTAAACATTTACAATCGGTATAAAAGTTGGGCGAAGTTACTGAAGAAACCAGTATCGTCCTGTACTCCTATCTAACAAGACAACAATGTACGCCAAGGTGTGTTGATTTTTTTGGTGCTTTCTGCTTGTGGTGAATTCTGAGGAATTTGTGCTTCCTGTGCTCTTGTGAAGTTAACTT
Organism: Quadriops clusia; assembly: GCA_033557875.1. Taxonomy (NCBI): domain Eukaryota; kingdom Metazoa; phylum Arthropoda; class Insecta; order Coleoptera; family Hydrophilidae; genus Quadriops; species Quadriops clusia. Next base: position 4,382 of record JAWQRP010000871.1, read on the forward strand.
GGAGGATTCCTTCCGATTGTTAAAAGTTTTTCTTTTGCAGGTTGTCGCCGTTGTAGCCCTTGCAGCTTGCGTTAGCGCTGGATTCCTGCATGGAGGACACGGTGGTGGTGGAGGTCATGCTTCTTCTTTCGTGAACCACAACTCTCACGCAGGACATGCTATTGAAATTCCCATTTATAGCCATGGAGGAGGTCATTCCGATGGCCATTCTGCTGGTCTTTCTGATGGCCATTCAGGTGGTTTTTCTGGTGGTCATGGAGATGGCCACTCTGACGGCCATGAAGGTTTCGACCATCACGTTGACTATTATGTAAGGACATTGGTTTTCAAATTAAAGAGTTGCGTGGAATAACATTCATAAATTGTTTACAGCACCATCCAAAATACGAGTACAAATATGGAGTAGAAGACCAAAAAACTGGTGACTACAAATCCCAACATGAGACTCGTGATGGAGACGTCGTCAAAGGCGAATACTCAGTAGTCGAACCTGATGGTACCATCCGCACTGTTAAATACACTGCTGACAAACACAATGGATTTAACGCTGTTGTGACCAAATCTGGACATGCCATCCATCCTGAACATTACCAACAGGAGGGTTCGAAATTCGACGGTCATTATGATGGACACTATTGACTCACGTTTAGATAAAGCTTATTATTTTGTCCTATTTTTTTATTGTTATGTATAATGTTATGTTTGTAATTTATATATTTACTGGTCGTCCGACTCTTCCATTTTTTGCATTTCACACTGCCATGCAATCAATATAAAAAAATATTTAAAAAAAACGTTATTTTATTTCTCGCTCTCTTGAATTAAACAAGCCACTACGACTTTGAATATCTTTTCATACCGAATCACCATATAGAGGAAAACTAAGTTATTTTCCAAATTTTAACATTATAGAGTACGCTATATCGGAGATATCGTAACATGTAAATGGTAAATAGAATTTATATGTATAGATTCTAACTGTGAGAATTTTCCCAACAGATTTAACGTTACACACAGTTTAAGAATTAAATTATGGGCACAATGCAGTGTAATACGTACGGCTCATGATCACGCAAGCGTGGAATGTGCGAATTCTAATTCTCGTTTCGTCACCAAACCATTAACAATGAACTTGCACTTGCTCCAACAATGGACTGCCAAAAAATGGGACTTCTTTCAAAATGCACCGCACAATTGGACCTAATATGTGCAATTAGCCAATTTTATTGCAGGTATATAAGCGGTTTGGTTTTTTAAGAAGTCATCAGTATTACTTTGATCTTCCTTGGAGTTCTTCCAGCGGGTGTTTTCTTTTGTAAAATAACTTTCTATTCAATAACTTTTTTATTCAATAAGTTTTTTATTCAATAACTTTTTTATTCAATAACTTTTTTATTAAATATATTTTTTAATAATATAACCATACATAATGTTCGCTAAAGCAGCTTTAATCGCTTTCTTCGTGACCTGTACAAGTGCGGGAGTGCTTAATGGAAACGGATATTTAAATGAAGGCCTTAATGGAGGACATGGAGGAGAAAATCAAGTAGCGCATTCATATTCAAGCAATGTTCTTCATCCGAGTTCTGGGGGTTACGATGGATCTAATCAAGGGTATGGACAAAATCAAGGATTCGGACAAAATCAAGGATTCGGCCAAAACCCAGGATTCAGCCAGAATGCAGGATTCGACCAGAATTCAGGATTAGGCCAGAATTCAGGATTCGGCCAAAGCCCAGGATTTGGCCAAAATTCAGGATTCGGTCAAAACCCAGGATTTGGCCAAAATCAAGTTTACCCTCACAATCAAGGTTACAATGGAGGTGAACAAGGACACACTGGTGCTGAAGGCAATGGCTATAGCAATATCCATGGTGCCCAAGGTTATAGTGGTCATGGTGATGGATACGGTTCTGGCCACCATGGTGATGAAGAAAGTAACGTTGACTACTATGTAAGATTTTTCAAAATTTTGCTTCATTTATTTTTTAATATTTTGATTACCTAATTGTGAATTTTACTTATAATTTTTCTTATTAAAGGCTCATCCAAAATATGAATTCAAATACGGAGTAGAAGATAGCAACACAGGAGACTTTAAGACTCAACATGAAGTCCGAGATGGAGATGTGGTTAAAGGGGAATATTCCGTCGTAGAGCCTGACGGCAGCATTAGGAAGGTCCAATATACTGCTGATGACCACAACGGCTTTAAAGCTGTGGTAACGCGAGAAGAAAACAAGCAAAATCACCAACATGAAGGCTATGGGCAATACGGTTATTAGCTATTAAAGAATTCTAGATATTCATAAATAAATAAATAAATGTGTACATACTTGTAATAATGGTGATAAATAAACATATTTTGGTAATACGAGTTTTTTATTGCAAAGTAAGCCAATTAAACGAAGAAGAGTACAGATTTCAACACAATATAAAATTTCGTTTATGCTCAATTTGCAACCGCAAATTACGTCTTCAATTACCGTAATTATTCACATAATTACATGCGCATGCAATGATCCTCATTCATGAATGTGGAGCAATATTATGTATCAACTGCTCTTTCATGATAGTAATAATATTTAGATACAAGAACAAATTTGAATATAAGTACCAATTTAAATATAAGAACATATACAAAAGTGCATATTTAAATCTATAAATTTCTAAGAGATTATGAAACAAAGCATATAACAATACAGGCAATACTTAGCAAACATTTTTTTAAACGGCCAGCCTCGCTACAAACGTAACCATTCAAAATATTTCCAATTAATTCGAAAGAAGCACGTTTCGAAACGGCGTACTGTTCGAAAGCGCGAATAGGCGAAGAATAAATTAAAAACGATCGGCCTGCCCTATCGATAGGTGTCCCCGGATTTACTGAATTTATTGGGAGAGGATAATTTATTTGTATGAGCCTTAAAGATTGGCCTTTGAGCTACTCACGCAGCCGAATGCACTTGCTCCAGTTCTGAAGTGCGTATTACATTGCCGTAATAACACTTTCGAATATTTACAAGCGTACATAATAAACGTCCAGTGGTGGTGAGTAAAATGAATTCCCATTTTAATGGTCTAGGTTAAGAATATATAAAAGGTGGGACGGTGCGATATGGAATCAGTATTGTCCTGTGAGCCGCAGCAGAGTGATAACTCGTCAGTGCCTTAAACAAGAAGCAAAATGTTCTCCAAGGTGTGTTTGTTAACTAATGATAATTGCATTCATTTGGTTGAATAACAATGATAGTTTGGTGCTTAAGAAGTGATTCTCATGTGGTGATTTCCGAACTGAATGTAAATTTATAGGCGGAGGAAAATCGTTTATTAATTTATTTAGTTATTGTTGTGTAATATGTTCTTTGTATATGTAAGAGAATGGTTAAGTAAGATAATGGTTAATTCTTTGCAGATTGTAGCCATTGCCACCTTTGTGGCTTATGCCAGCGCTGGATATTTGGATGCTGGTCACCATGCAACATCCTTCGCCTCCGTAAGCCACCATCCAGTGAGTCATGGATATGCTGCTCCAGTAGCTATTCAATCTTATGCACCAGCTGTCCATTCTTATGCACCAGCTGTCCATTCTTACGCACCAGCTGTCCATGCCTACTCTGCTCCAGCTGTTCACTCTTACGCTGCTCCAGCTATCCACGCTTATGCTGCTCCTGCCATCCACACATCCTTAGCTCACCATGATGACCATCAAGTAGACTACTACGCTCATCCTAAATACGAATTCAAATATGGTGTCCAAGATGCTCACACAGGTGACCAGAAATCCCAACACGAAGTCCGCGATGGAGATGTCGTGAAAGGAGAATATTCTCTTGTCGAACCTGATGGCACCATCCGCAAGGTTGAGTACACCGCTGACCATCACAATGGATTCAACGCCGTCGTGCACAAATCTGGACACGCTGTCCACCCACAAGCTGTCCACAAAGTAATCGCCGCCCCAATCCATGGAGGATACCATCATTATTAAAATGGATAACTGATAAGCTTAAGGATATCCGCTTGGTCACGAAACTCAGCACCATGTCAGACTGTTGTTTATTTTATTTTATTATGCTATAGTGTATATTTATATATATTTTTTTGTAAATACCTCACCATGCTACCTGTTGCTCTTGCCTGTAATGAATAAAAACCTTCGTAAAGGCAATTCTGTTGTTTTACTATATACTATTATTTTTATTATTCTTTATCTTTAGTATTATTCTTTACCTTTATTATTATTATTGTCAGTTATTAATTTTATTCTGCGATGTCTATAAGCACACCCTTCTTGACTTCTTTTGTTTGCTTCTAAAGTTTTGAATCAACATATTCTTTTGTAATACAAGAGAGTAGATCAAATTATATTCCCCACTTTTTCACCACTGATCCACATACCGTTAATGGATGAAAATAAAGTCAAACGACCATTTATCGTCAAATGCAGAAAATGTGCTTTGAAAATGAAAACACAGATACTTCTGGTAGTTATTTAACTTTAGAATTAAAAGCAAAATAAGAGTAGTCGGTTTTGATATAAAAGCACCTTAAGAATGTTTCAAATACAAGTATAATCCTATTTTTGATATGTGGTCATAATGAAAGATAATCCTTTTAAGTTGAAAACAACTTACTCTTAAAAGAAAAGTAACATATGTACTAACGTTTTAAATGTGATTAATCTTAAATGCAATTTCAATTAAACATCTCTTATTTTGAAATCAATGTCATTAATCGAATAAAAATATAAGGAGAGGGAAAATTTGGGGCCACGGCATGTTTTTTACAACAAATCTATCAATGTATAATTAAAATCTATATTTGATTTAATAAAATAATAATCAAATATTTAAACTTAAACTAACGGTAAACTTATGGGTATATTTGTTCATATTCCTTTACCTAAAATTGCATGGGAGCATACGAGTGAATAATGATTAAATAATTAACTACACACAAAGAAATTTTACTTTAAAATCAAAGAAATTGCAGGTAATTTTAAAAGTTTTGCATTTAATAACCAGTCTATGATTTATGTTTTTGGAATGAATAAAATGTATTTGATTCAAATGTATCAACTCATTTAAATTAAATACCGTTGCGTTTAATTATGTTAATTTAAATTAAAAATTTCGCATTTAATGCAAAACTCGAATGATATTAAATCTAAAAACATAAATTTTCAGTTCAACAATATTAAATATTTAATACAAATATCATCATATTTTGTTTTAAATAATATCGTATTTAAAAAAAATCCCATTTTTAATAAATTAAAAGGCTAGTTTTTAGTTTAAAAATCCCAGATTTAATTAAACTCATTTAAACATAAACGAAGATAGACATAGTTCCTCTCCCATCATAGGAGAACCTAGTACATTGTTGAGAGTCTGGTGACAAGGAGATTTGCCAATGAGAGAAGGTTTGTTCGATAGTCGACATTTACTTAATATTCCCGGTCATGTGTGTTATCAAATGAAACCGACAAGCCACGCGAATCTAGCGCCACGTGGTGTCTTCTGTGTGCGGAAAGCCCAAACTACGTTTAAAACGTTGTTAAAAATTTGTATTTTGTATTTGAACACATTACTTTTGCTTTAAATGGCTTTTATTTTCAACTTAAAAGTACATCCTTTAATATCTATTAAGGAAAAGTTGCATTTGATATTTACAAATGTATTTTCATTTAAATATATGATATTGTATTTAATTTATATATAAAATAATCAAAAACCTACTTTTTAATTTGAAAACATTTTTTTTTTTATTTTAAAAATATCTATTTCTTTGTGTGTAAAAACTTATCAATTTAATAAAGTGAAAAAAATCATATGAAACACTACTAACTGTTTTCTCTTATTGAGTCGTTTTGGCCCTTTACATATCGGTTTCGCACAATTTGTTATAACTCTTTTTTCACGTATATAATATTTCATATACTTTGATATATTTGTGCGTACATGTTCAAAATTGGAAACACGCATATTACCTAATGAACTATTCTATTTTAATTGGAATTTTCTGTTCTCAATTCTGCAATTTAACAAAAAAAACTCGCTCTAAAAACTACATGATGCCATTCAGTTTTCATCATTTGTTTCCCATTTACTAAACGCCACACTTTAATACGAAATTTCTCCTGCCAATAATACATTTTATTAATCGGAAATTTCATTAAAGAAGCCATTATTCAAATTCAGACGCGAAATTAGGCCAGACTATTCAAACTTAATACAGAGGAATGAGAATGAACCTTCGCAGGTCCAACTCCTCCGAAGACAGTAATGTATAACCGACAGTAATTACCCTCTCGCGTCCGCAACATTACGTCAAATGAAGATTTGCTAACCTTATGAGCCCATCCGTCTCGGTCAGGTGGATACAAATGTACGACCTCCAGGTTAAAGCTTCATCACCTTGGGCCGCAGCCCTGCGGAGTAATAAAGCTTCCAGCAAAAAAACTATGTTTGCAGAGAGTATTGAGGATCCACCAACCTAACGTGGCTTATGGAAATATGAAGCTTCTTGCAAACTTGAGTGAAGCGGCACTTCCATTCAGCGCACAGCTGCTTTGTGATATAAATATATATTGCTTGTATGTTGAATATAAATTTACCCATCCCGTGTTTCTTAATACATACAAGCTACAAATTATCCTTTCTGCAAACTCAAGTTTAAAATGCATTCAATATTAGCGTCATTAAACTGTATCGGCTTCCGGGGACGTACATTATGCATTATTGCTCCAAAGCTTCTATTTTCCTCACGATAAGCATACCCACTTTATAGCAAGTAAATTATTTAAGTTTGAAGAAAACGAAAACTGCGTCTTTATAAATGCAAATCTTCGACGAAAAATGCAATCACCCCAAACAAACCCCTCCTTTAATGTAACATTATCTTCTCGTAATAAATAAAACATAACATTTTCCAGGAAATATTCGTAATATTTTCCAATTTTTTGGAACTAATATTCATTTGAACATACTCTGCGAGTGAAATTGTTTCATTATTTATCATTAATAACAGATTGAAACCGTTGCAATGAAACTAATAACACACAAACTATAAATATATTATGATAAAAAGGAATTACATAAATATTATACAGTTGTTGCAATTTCTTTTTAATATGAGTTAAACAAAAATACCAAAATTATAACACACTTCTTTTCTAAACCAATGAAAATTTTGCCACACTAAGCATTATTATATCAATAACAAATTAAAATCACTATTTAAATTAGTTTTTTAGTATTAATTATTTTTATACATTTTAATAATAGTATATTGAATCGAGTTATTGAAAAGCATTAGGAAAAATAATTGATGCAATTCCAAAACTGCGCTTTTGCTTACAAACCCAATAGGTTCATTACAGTTCCCAATATTAAAAAACTTTCAGCGCTTTATTAATAAACTTCACCAAAACCATTGACAGTTTGCGCATTTTTCTCGTGGCAAAATGCTGATTGATAACGTATAAAGAGTGAATGAGGGTTGTTTAATAATTGCTCTTGATGTTTGACGTTCCAGCACATACAGTATACATGGGAAGTACAACGTAAATGAAGGGTTCTGTTTTAAATTTGAACGAAGCTTTTATGTCAACATATTTTCAAGATTAATGAAGAACACACATATAATTTACTTTATTGAGCATGTTTAATCGATACCTAAAATCTATGCTGTACTAAATTTGTAATAATACGAAAATTTAAATGTAGGGGAATAAAATGTGAAACCAAGGTCTATCTGAGAGAGAAAATTTTCATTTGAAAAGAAAACTACATTATATGGCCAGGTTTCCTTTTTATTTTATGATATATGAATGCTCCTCCAAAAAATTTAAAGGCCACTTACAAAAATTTATGAAGCACGATAAGTATACAATGCATAAACTTCACATGCGGCCATCTCTGGTAGAGAAGCAATGAATTCGTTTCCACAACAAGATCCCCAATATAAAATATCTTGATCCCCTTAGGCCCGAAACGTGCTCGTACTCTGTTGTCAAAGAATTTATGAAGTTTCAGTAATTTGCTGTGAGAAAATTACCGATAAAATGTTTGAAGTGAGTTCCAACAATGTTTTACGATGCGACGAAGTAAGCTTGTAATATTTAAATTCGACGTAAAATGTCAGGAACTTTTATAACATTCTAAGTATTTCCGTGGAAATAATTGTTTTCCTTTATATTCCGGCCTTGAATGCGCCGCAGAGATTTTTTATTGTGTCAACAAACCGTGGAGGCTGTAATGTATTAGATTTCTTCGCTTCTTGATATTCAAATACGGCACACACGAAGGGGCTTTAATATTAATATAAAAGCTGATAAAAAAAATTGATATCGAATATAAAAATAGAAGCGTATTTCCATTATTCCACATTATTTATTTTTTAGCATACAAAATTATCAGAGAAATCATTGGGTAACAAATGATTGACTTGTATGATATTCAGGCTGAAAAAATTAAAGGAATGTTTTATGCAATAAACTCTGCTTTCATTGCAGGTTTGATTTACATTTCCTTTACGAGATATAAATGCGAATTAAATGTTGTATAATTATCATTATTGAACCATTAAACATTATCTCATTTATTTTACAAATATTATCAGATATGTTGTGTGCCATTAACGTAATATACCTGAAAAAGTTATTGGCGTAAAGAAAAAATGAGAAGCTAGATCATATATATTCATTTCCCAAGAATAATGATAGCTACAGCATGTACTCTCCCAAGGGGGTTTGCTCCTTATACGTATATGGGAATCCGAAAAAGGGAAACGAACTTTATATCCGATACCAAATCAAACAAACAAAAGCTTCACTTTATCAAAATTTTTTGTATACGCATAGGGCAAAGTGGATGACTGGCCAAAATGTTAAAGTAGCGAAACTTCCCGCAAATCAATATTGACATAAAGCTTCCTGTTGGTGGTATCAAGTTTTTCATATATTTATTCAGCGGATTTCTTTTCACCTACATTTCTTTGAGCAGATGCACATATAAATTACTCCATCTGCAAAAGTGTGTACCCTTTATAATGAAACAATCTTAAACTTTTCGCTGGTTTTGCATTGTCGCGGCATTGGCCCGAAAACTCTTTAACAAGATCAGTCACATTTCCTCGCAGCACTAGAATAAAATATACTTTACAGTCTTACAGAAAATCCAGTTAAACCACTAGTGTCGTTTGAATTTCTATTAGAATTCAAAGAGCACTATTTTAGAATAAGCAAATTAATTTCACAGACCATATTTCTCTTCAGCTGAATGAACTTCTAAATTTGTTCTCGCGTTTTACATTTTACTTCTTGATGATTTATAAAGACTATTAATAACACTGACTCAATGCAATTTTAACGTTTTAGCCTATAAGGTTTGCTTTAATTAACTTATAAATCTTCCATTGTACTCACTCATGCATATACAAATGGTTTCTATGAGTTATTTTACTTACAGTAAGAACTGTGCGCTTTCTGACAAAAGGCATGTTGGAATAACATTAATTTGTGCACCGTGTGACTAAACAGCAAAGCTTCTTCCTTTGTTAGAATTTTTGTTTCTGGATCTCTATGTCTTTACATACATTCCATTCCTTCGACAAAATGCTCTTTTGAAAGTCGCTACGAAACCGTATTATTTCCATCGAACGAATTTAAAATGATAGTAGAAAGCCTACCTGGTGCACAGAAAGGCTTCAAAGCTTTGTATAATGCAGACCCGTGTGAGAGAGAAGCCACATGTGGATAAATTATCATGGCTCACTCACAAAAGGGTTGGGTGTTGTTTCAAAGTAGTATAGAACTAGGAAGCGATGCAACCCAGATATACGCGTTTAACGAAGATAGGCACGCGATAGCTTCTGGATAAAGACATAACGACATTGCAAGAAACAATTTGATGAAATCTGTGAACGTTACGTTTCATTCAATGGGGTCTACTAAGAATAATGAATTTTATTTAGACTTTAAAGACTGTATTTCTGGGCACACATTTCTTTCGTACTGAACACATTTATAATGAATTAGAAATAAGTACGCGTTGCGTTGTAAATATATCTGCAACATCAGTCATTTTTCCTATACCCGCACAATTGGTGGAGGCGCGCAGTAGAATGTACTAACACACAAATAGGTAAGTTATTATTACAATTTATTTCTGTTTTGCATTTTCTGAAAAATAATTTTCTCCTAAAATCAAAATATTTTAACCACAACTTTTCAGTATTTACCCGTACAGTTGTGAAATATTTAGGTACTTCCTCAAATATTTCGCATACAAAAGCAAATCAAAATTTATTGCATCAAAGAGCGCATTAATAGTGAAATATAAATAAAATAAATTTATTGTTTTGAAAATCCGCATAGCTGATTAAACGCAGTGTGAAATCCACAAAGATGCCTGGCCACAATAAAACTGTTAAAAGCACAAATTTGATCTGGATCAGACGCAGCGGACGTGATGTATAGTTCATCAATAAATGCGTCCAGAATACATTCAATCAATTACCTCTCTAATCCCCAAAGTGTGTATGCAATCGGGTGACAAATGAAAGTGGGGGATTTTTACGCAGGTTGGTGATGTTAAATACTTGGAATTAAATCCCTCTTTTATTAACCATTGAATTTGAATAATATCCCAAACTGCAGTTTTTTTTCAAAAATAATTAAAATGGATTATTTTTTATGGCACAGTTAATCACTTTGCTATTGTGTAACACTTTTTATACCATTGATTTTAATAACTGATTTAAACCAATTTAACTACATTTTGACATAAATTTAAATTAAACCTTTAATGACCTCTAATATTAAAAATATACCCCTAATAATATTTCTGTGTGTGTAATTTAATCAATTCAGTTTCTCAATTAAATAATAAAACCCCTTTGCTAGTTATTCATGTTACCTATTCATGCATTTATGATTGGACTATATGTTTCAGTAAGAATTCTAATATTAGGTTGAACAAATATATTGGAACTGTTGTTGAAGGTAGCAAAGGGTAACATGCCTCGTAAAACATAACACCATGGGATTTTCTTTGTGCAGATACGTAGAAGATAAGACTTTTCGGAACATCAGAGAACAAAGAGTGTACGGTTTGATAAGCGAATTCCATTCCGTAGACGGCTTTAGTGCCTTGTTATATCATGTAATATAAATGAACGTAATAGCTTTATGCAGCAGCTACATCGGAGACAGCAGTTCTAATCGTTAAAGCGAACTTAACAATTATTTTTGAAATACTGAAATTAGAAAGTTATTGCAGTCAATACAACTTCGCAATTTTAAAAGGATTTTCCAATTTAACACCATTATATTAAGCGTACAATAGATATCTGTGAAGAAAAAATACGTGCAAGTTTTCCTCGACTTTTTCTGAAATACCTTCAGTATCTATATCTCTTTTATTATCAACGGTAACAAACGGAAAGCGCATTTTTATCGTAACTGAGTATCATTGACTGCATTCCTTTCAAGAATAAAAATGTGGAGTATACTTTTGGGAATTGTGCCCATCACTTGTTAGAAATGATTCTGGAAAAAAAGCTAATATATATCTCGATATCATTGAACTAAACGACTCTACAGGGTATTGTCGTCTCAGGAAGTATGATAGCATGAGCGAAATATATTTCTGTACAGCAGTTCGAACAAAAGAACGCCTGTAAAACAAGCTTTTGCGGAAGCTGATACCGAATTTAATTAAAATTGACACTCGAATCTTTTTTTAAATTTTCTCCAATTTTTACTATTTCCACAACTGCGAAACTTGTTAATAAAAACATTAATAATAAAAGCGGAAGTACTTCTATCTTTTCGACAATGTTTTAAAAATTTAACCTGTTTCACACGAATGACAAAATTTTGTCCTATATGCTAAGTAGCCCACGCTGTAAAACATACCCTTCCTTACACACATTCCAAGAACTTATTGTTTTATTACGCGAGAAGAACAAAGTAAAATTAATCAAATGTGCAAAGTCGTTCCTGAGAAACTTTTAATGTTGTTTTATAGTTGTACTTCCAGAGAACTAAAACATTATTTAAATTTACAGTGGTAGTAAACGACCAGTGGAATTCTCTTGGAATAAAAGTCAACTTAAAAATGTTACATACTTGCATTGTTTTAGTATCTGCATTGTTTAAAAATTAACACAATAAATATATAAGTAGCAAGTAGCCGCAACTTTCGAAAGAACTATAAAATTTGTAATACACACGAACATGAATTTAGCTAACACCTTCGCATTTGTAGAAGTTTCCAATTAAGTATACCCTCTAAAGGAAATTTAAGATAAATTGGATTTAAATAATGACATCAGGGAAGAAATTAAATTGGGGTAGATAAAAAAGTGTATAAACAGAAATAATTTGCATTGCCCTTAGCAAATTTATTAACATAAAATTAAGATAAGAAACAAATTTACAAAACATATAGAGTAACATATGTATTTAAAGCGTTAGACTCTATTTTACTGATTTAACTTTGAAACTAAGTTAGATTAAAACAAAGTGAGAAAAGATTTGCAAGGAATAATTTGAGAAAATTATCATATATATTAGGTGTATACCTTAACGTGGTAAGGAAGTACGCCCTAAAATTCAAATTTAAAAATAAACTTCCTTTATATGCAAATAAATTCTAGTTTAACATCCGGAAAGCAAAAATATAGCTTATTTACTTACCGTGACAATAACTAATTTATGTAAGACTAACAAATAAGGAAAATGCCTTAAATCTCCTGCCCCTTGTTCGGAATACTAACAAGCGTGCTCACACTTGACTTTTGGAGCAATATATTCTGCTGAACATATTCTGTCCCTTTCGTTTCGAATGCTTTTTTTCAATATATCACCCTTCAACATTAACCAATTTTTCTATGGCATTTCACGCGAGTGGAATTTCAAATTACTCAAGATATGATTTGTGATGTATTTATTACTTTTTGAACTCTATACACCACGAGTTGCTTTGTAATGAATTTCAAAATTGCAGTTCTTCTATACAAGAATAATACTTTAGAATAGTACAAAACAAATCAATATGTTGACTTTTGTGCAATTTTTATTTATATCTCCTACTCCAATTAGCTTAGCTTATCCTGAACTGAATACTTCATCAGCAGCCTTGTAAATAGTTGATGAGGCAACGTAAAGATACAATAGCCAGTGCTTCGAGGATCTTACTCCTTTGTGTGCGACCTGGCTGCACGTCTACTGAATTATTTAATATTATTAGAACAAAAGCTAAAATATATTACCTTCTGTCGTAGTACGAGGGTGGCATTTTTAAAACGTCCCTTTCTCGTTATTTAGCGCAGGGTCTAATTGACTCGCAACCAGTAAATCGTCGAAAATCGGGTCCTAATTGGATATTGTGAGGGACTGTCCTCTCTCAATCTCGAACCTAATCACAGCCTGTTTTCCTAGGATTAGCAGCAGGTGCATACAAACTTCTTAAAGTGTGCGAGCCTGTAAAGTTTGCGTACTTTGCTTTCCCTTGTCACATTAATCGCCTAACTAACCAAGAAAGATTATGTTATCTATTTAACACCGTTACTACATTCATTATGGAAAAATCGATGAGGAAAACTTATGATCCAAGCCTCCGTTTCTCCACTATAATTAAAGAGATTAAGATTTGCCTTGATTACAGTATAGATTAAGCTGCGAGTTCTTCTCGGTGTCTTGTAACCTGCTGGTTTGTTTTTAATAAAACTTTGTTCGAAGCTGAATCTGGTCATGATAATCGTCTCTCCGTATGGAGTACAGAAATATTGATAACTTTCTTCTGCTCTTAATGCATAGTTATTTTCAAGGTGTGTTGATGTCCTTGGGTTGAGAGTGGTAAATTGAGAATATGTATGTAAAAAATTGTGAAGTTTTATATGGAGAAGTTAATTAAAAATTTGGAGCTGCTTCTAAAGAATGCTTAATGTATGACTAACATATATAAATAATAACATTAAAAGTTATTAATTTCACCCGGATTAAATTTGTAAACTCAAACTGTTGATATTGTAAAACTACACCTAACTGTAATTACATTGATTGAATGCGATAGATCTATGTTATAATAACATTTAGGGACCAATAATATACACAATATATGTAACTTATGTACATAGTTCAGTTTCACTTTGGATCGTCTATGTAAAGTTGTACGGTAAACAATACCATGCAGTTACATTAGTTGAGCACAGGATATATTTGCAGATGTTATTAACAACCCACCCTTATCGAACCTAGAGCACAACTACGCTAGTCTGGCAACACAGCGTATAGTATTATAACGTATGTCTCTATTATATTCTAGCTACATAACGACGCTTGGGAGATTTTCAATTCAGTTTTAAATACGAAAAACTTATAATTACTAGGGCAGGATATGTTGAAAAACATGTTATGTTATTAGTAAAATGAAGTTTCTATACTCGTGTGTATTCTACAGCAGTTATTAAAACGAAATGGGCTCATTAATAAGGCAAAATTGAAAACCATATACTGCGGGAAAAAAGAAAATACATTTTTCATAATCATTGCTTCGACTGTTACACGAAGAGTTTCCTTCAGCGATGTATTTTGGGTTTACTTAAAGATACTGTAAGCGGTTTTTCTTTTTGCAAGATGGTTGGTGCGCAATTTGTGGTAACTGCGAAATTATTATCTCTTTTTAAGCATCTCATAAACTCCCATAATCTTCTTAAATACACGGAAGATTTCATAATGTTTTATTTAATTAAAGAGGCGAAGGAAACTTCATAACACAAAATGTTATCTTGATCTTTTTGACATACTTAAGCTTACTTCCAACCCTTTCCTTCGTACTCGTTTATTCATAAATGGATTTCACCTACACATCCTTTAACCGTTCTAAAGTAAAAGCTGTCTCTAATGCGTTATGAAATATGATATTTAATTAAAATTGAACATTAAATAATTATGTTAGCGTTCTTTCCAGTGAAACATTACAATTTACTGAATTTTGTAATAAGTTACAATACTTTAATCTCAACGATTATTTCAAAAAGTAAGTAATGTTTATTCTCAGGGTAATTATTGGAACTGAATCATGTTTTACTCACCAATTGAATAACTTTGTTTTGATTACCACAGGTATAGCATTTGCCCTTTATTTAACCATCAATTATGTTTACTAAGACTGCAGTTTTAATTTAAAAATAATAATGAACTTCACACTGCTCGGTTGCTTTGTAGAAGAAGGAATATATCTTAAAAACAATCAATAAAATTAGTCATTTGGGTATGTCCAAGCGGATGATTATTTATAAAAGAAACATGCTCACAGTTTCCGCTGAAGTATTTTTTATTTATTTTATGCGCTACCGGTTTCGTGCAAAAACATTACTCTTCATCAGGCGCTACAAGAACAATAAGGAAACAAATTAATGACAACGATGGACAATGAAGAGAAGCAGCTTACCTCATCGAGTATCATAACAATTTCACTCGACGAGGTAAGCTGCTTCTCTTCATTGTCCATCGTTGTCATTAACTTGTTTCCGTATTGTTCTTGTAGCGCCTGATGAAGTGTGATGTGTGCACGAAACCGGTAGCGCATAAATTAAATAAAAAATACTTAAGCGGAAAGTGTGCGCATTTTTGTTTTATAAATAAAATTAGCTTTTACGATACCAAGTCGGATAATAAGTTTTTTTTTAACTCTTTGTTATTTACAACATTTAATTTTAATTACAGTGACTTAATAGTATATTTAAGTGAAATGGAGACTTATAGGAGACCGCCCAATGGCCTTAATAAATTATAATTTTACTAGCAAAACGGAAAAAACAAAATTATTTCAAACTTTGGTAAATACTATTCAAAAAATCAAAAATTAAATTAGATTTAAAATCTTGTTGTTAGATCACTTGAAACATGACGCTTTAGATTTCGATTTATCAGTAGCCTGATGAGGTTCTTCGCTAATCAATCAATTTTTAATTGGAATCACTCCAGGAAGACGATATTGAACCTCGATCCACACAGCTGAATGTCATAGCTCATATGACTGCTTTGTATACTAGGATTTTATTGTATGAATTCAGTTGTCATCTTTTTCCTATCATCCAGTAGAGTTTACTGAGCTTGAGACACAAATGTTTTCTCTTCGTAAATATGTGATGTTTCCACATTAATCTATTGTCCAGATGTAGTTCCAAGTACCTCACAGTATCTGTTTGTTTTAGTTCTTGATTATTTAATGAGACTGGGCAAACATGTATAATTTCGATTGGTAACCGTTAAGGACACGCTTCGCGGTTCACCGGAAACTTCCTCCGCGAGACAGCGCCTGTGTCGTTAGGCTGTAGCCTCCCGAGTGTTGAACCAAATTTTAGTCTTACAGATGCCTGTTCCCGAAGCAATAAACCCTGCTATGCTGGATTTCGGGCAGAGTCGCGTTTTTATTACTGGTCGCCGACAAACGCTGACCTTGCAAAGTATTTTCCTAGCATGTTTGTTTTTATAGAGCCCGGCTTGGTTTAGACCAAACAATTCGCTGTCGCTATCTATCAGCTTTTTATGATTCATCATTGTACATCGGGATAGATTTATTTTATAGGCAAAAGTAGAAATACATGAATGATTTCACAAGCATAATAGCACTATGGATAGGTGTTTATTTTAATTATAGAAGTTTACATATAATTATAATATATTAATTATTAAATATTTGTAATAATGGGTATAATAAGGTCTTATTGTATGTATATATTTTTATTTCTAGACGTTTCGTTATATAATAATAACTTCTTCAGGAGATTGAAAGATAAATATTATGTCAAATAGGAAATTTCAAATTTATCTTTAAATCTCCTGAAGAAGTTATTATTATATAACGAAACGTCGAGAAATAAAAATATCTACATACAATAAGACCCATTATTACAAATATTTAATAATTCATAATAAAATGTCAAAAAACAATAAAATTTAATATAATATATTAATTAATACTAATATGTGTTACGATCGTAAAGTTACGCTAGGGTGTTTGGAATTTGTTCAAGACACACTTAACACTAATAATAAACATTATTAGTAATTATACTATATTATATGTATAATATGAGGCGTTCCTCGGCAAAAGTGCCCATATCCATTTCCAAAATAAATGGAGATACATCTCTTTGCTGTGGATATATATAGGAAAACGTCTTATCTCCATTTATTTTACAAATGGATATACACCGAGTTTCGGCACTTTTTTTAAAATTTTTTGCCTATAACTCCTTTCCGGTGCACTCTCTGGCTATATAACTTCTATACAAAGGTAGAGGACAAAATTTTTTACAAAATTAATCCAAAAAGTTTTTCTGCACAATCAATAGCAACGGAGCTACGTTTCCGTAAAAAATAGCTAAATTTTAAATTTCTTCTTGTCGGCGATTAGCTTGTTATACGATGCATTTCCATAGTAATTGCTCAAGTCGTGGCGATGAAGAAACTAACAGTGTTATTCATAATCGAAGACTAACGTAAGTCTGGTTAGACCGTCATAAGTACTTGTCAAAAGAATTATAACCTCAAAATGCTCAAATGACCGAGAGTTTGTACAACGCGGTTTGAATCTGATTTAAACGTATTTTATGAATAATACAGTTTCAGTTTTATTGAAAAACAATGTTTAAATCTGGTTCAAACCCCGTTGTACGAAATCTCGGTCGTCCGCGTAAATACTAAATTTTGAGATTATAAATCTTTTGACAACTACTTATGACGATCTAGCTAGACCTACGTTAGTCTTCGATTAGGAATAACACTGTTAAACTTTAGCAAAAAAAATTAATTTACCCATTAATTTTGTAGAAAATTTTGTTTTCTAAAATTTTGTATAGAAGTTGTATATAGTCAGGAAGTGCACCGGAAAGGAGTTTATAGGGAAAAAAACTAAAAAAAGTGCCGAAATTTGGTAGTTTTTTTCGGAATGGTCGCGTCCGTGGAGGAAAAATTTTTGTGGAAAATTCAAATCGTTTGTTTATTTCATTTTTTTTATCTTTTGCCCAAGAACGTGGCTGTTTTTGCTAATAGTTATAATTTATAGTACAGGTATACCCCGCTTAGTACGGATTCAATTGGTACAATACCGAAACTTCGGGATTTCTCAAATTTATTAATTTATTGTATAATGCATCTACCGAATTCTACTAGATCAGAGTTTTGGTGAATTATAATGCGTGGAAAAAAGGAACGGAATTGGTGCCTTTAGAGGATGAACTTTACATTATACACAAATATGAAGGCGGTGCAATTTTCGCAACAATTGCTAGGTATAAACTATATCCGTGAGATGTCATGAATAAACATAATATCCAGAAATTAAAAATTATAGACCCCCACGTAATGGGTCATAAGATTTTGGCGAACCCCCCTACCTACCCCCTAAACCCATACATAATTAATGGACGACCCCTTATATGTAATTATACTGTTTATAAAATGCGTTTGCAAAGTGCCAAATGTACGTACAATTAGCCATCACTGATATTTATCACATATAAAATAACATAAACTGTTGCTGAAGCA